>OX579640.1:10950233-11116651 GCA_951230915.1 Antitrichia curtipendula
CTGGGATAGGTGATGTGACAGTAATGGAGCATCTTGTTTTATGGGCAATTATATAATTTGTTTACAAAAATATGATATTGAGAGTTTTTTTTAACTCAATTTTATCAATTTTCAAAAAAATAATTCCATAGGGATTAGGTTTTTTGCTAGAACAATTTTAACATTGGAATTATGATATTTCACTGTCATTTTAAAACTATTAACTATTAAGAAAAAGATTATGTCTGATATCTATTTCCACTACAAATTTTTTTGACAAATAAAAGTTAATGTATTTGTTGTGGAATTCTTAATTCCAAACTCTTAATTCAATTTTCTAACATAAAAAATTTTAATTCAAAAATTTTCGTGTAAATTTTTTTAATTAAAGGGATTCAAAATCTTATAATCTAATATTATAAAGTGCAAAATTTTTTATTTTCTTTACTTTAGATGCTTTACCTTCCAAATTATATAGTTAAAGTTTTTGAAATTTCTTCAACATATTATAATATTAGTCTAGTATATGATCGTGTAGTTGGTTATATAAAAATATATATTTTATGCTTTTTTTTGCTTTAGACATGATATTTTTGAGTATTTTTTGATGAACAAATGACCTTGGTACTAAAGTAGCAATCAGTTCCTCATAATTGTAATTCCTCCAGTATCACAAATGCTAATTAGACCTTGTACTTGAATTAGATAGTCAAATTAAAGTTACGCAAAGACCTTCCTAACAATACTATGATAGAGTCTTGCCTTCTCATCTTACCAAAATCCATCTCACCTAGCCTACTCCTTTGATTGCTAATTATCCTTGGTTGTTAATATGGCCAAATATGAAGCACCAATATTACAACTTCATATTCTAAGGCACGTTAAGTAGGGACATAGTCAACATTAATTAAACGCAAATATTTAGTGATTAGAAATATTATAGAATAATAGAAAATCATTAATAATGCTTCTCTCTATAATATAGATAATAGAACTATGCCAATAAACTCTTCATTTACGTGCTATAAAACTCATGTTCCTTTTTTCTTCATATATTATAATATTTGTTCATCTATCCTTATAAGATTCATGCCTAAATCTGTACAAGAAGCAAGACATATGAAATTGCCTAGTTAGAGCCTTTATTTGAAGTTAACTTTCAAACCTAGTCCACACTCAAAGCAAACTCACTTATAATACATTGATTTCCCATAATATTGAAGGAAGAAAATTAGTGTCTATACAAAATTTTATTCTCGTGGAAATTAATACATTACAATAATATATCAACCCGCACTAATTCAAAATAGTGTGATTTTATTAACCCCTAATTGACCAAAGAACCCACTTTGTACTTTGAAAGTATCACATTCTATTTTATAAATTTTTAACCCCTAGAAGACTAAAGAACCCACTTTGGGTTTTTGTGAATTTGACTTCATAATTTGGAGTTTTTGTAAAAAAAAATTTAGGATGGATATTAATCATCCTAATCGATGTATAAATATTTGTTTTGAATTATTTTGATAAATATTGCAAAACTTAGAAGTTTTATTTAAAATTTCAATGTAAAAAATGATAGCTAAAAATACACTCTAAAAAAGTGTTAATTAATTTTATGGAATGTGCAGATTTATACCTACTAAAAAACATTTAAACTATTCAATTCTAAATAATGAGTTGAAAGTTATAAAGAGTTTTATTTTGTGGACAATGAAGATAGAAAAACACATGAAGTTGTCTTTTGCACTTGTTTTAAAAAAAATTCAAATAAAACCAAAAATATAGGATAGCTATTGTTTATTAGAACATTTTCACGATTTGGATTAACTACTATAAAAGATTTTAGGGTTTTAGGGTTTCTTTCATTGAATATACTACCTTCCACTTTATAGTTTTTTTTAAAGATGAATACAAGTTCTTTTTTTTTTATTAAATTTTCTTACATATATTTACAAATCATTTTATCATATATTGACTAAATTGCACAAATTATGAGACATACATGCTTGTTTTTTCCTTAAAATTTTGAAAGACAAAACTTCACCGCTTTTAGGGAGGGCTATAAAAAGTCACTTTTGGAAGTTTAGATGCATTGAATCTGCAATTGGTGGCAATTTTTACTCTTAGAATTGGAGAGGATATATTTGAATAAATTAACAAAAGGATTCTATAGTTGGATTTGCTAGAGAATAAATATAGATGAAAGATTTAGCTTGGCTTGCTTTGGGTATGTATATTTTGAAGTCATTTGGGACTCCAAAATCCCTTAGTAAAGTAGGGATTAAATGAGTGTCCCTTGCACTACTAAGACAAATTAAAATAGTCCTACTAACAAGCTCTTGAGGGTGATTGCAAGAAAGACCGGTCCTATTTTGCATCACAATAGGAGTGACGAAGTTGTCACCTGTTATAACTTTTGAAGCATGAATCCAATTAACTTGAAATATTTATTGGAAATGGTTAACTTGATAGTAATCAAATTCCTTACTTTTCAGGAAATTTCAAAAAATCATTTTATCTTTAAATATTGATTTAGCTAATTTATTACATTTTGCAACTTAGTTTTTTTGAGTATTGGCGAGTACCCAAATTAATGATCTAGAGCTGAAATTTTAGTAGTCTATTTTTTCACTAGACTTGCATGTGCCTACCAAAGGAAATTTAAAAAAATATTATTTTATGTCCTCCACATACGTGTTAATAGGGCTCCCTTGTGCATATACTTCTGAAACATAGAAGATGGTTTTGAGATCATTCTTTTGGTGAAATCTCTTCATCATAAAGTTCTCCCAAATGTCAAAACTTTAGTTTCTTTAAAAATTGTTTTCCCTATTCTTACAAATTAAAATCTCAAAGAACCTATTTTCTTAAAAATTTGCACTTTTCTAGCTCTTATACTTAGAAAAAATTTCTATGCTTTTCCTTCCTAAAGGTCATATTCGTTATATTGAGACTTTTTGCAGTTTCTTTTTTATCCTCAATTCAAGGATAAATCGCTTTATCTCTTTACTAGTATTTTTTTATAAATAATTAACAACAACAACTTTTAAAATTTCATCATAGAATCACTATTTTAGCATTTTTTTTTTTTGGTTTCAAATACTATTTTTTTAAATGAATTTTCCAATAACTAGCATTGTGTCTCAAAATCTACAAAAAGTCTCAAATAACGAATGTGGCCTTGCCTAGAGTACCTTCATCTTATTGTTCTTAAAGGTGTATACATTGGATATGTTTTTCATATTTTTAAATCTTTTAAATTTTTTTAAAGTATTCCCCCCCAAATCATGAATATTGTGCAAAATGCTACAAAAATCAATCAGTCTTTCTTGCAATCAACCTTGAGTTCTAATCTAAATTTTTATTTCACTGAAAATAAGGTAACAAATTATTTACCACTAATCATAAAGTTTTCAAAATTTGGAATTCATTTTTGAAATGAGAAACCTCAAATTATCTTTAAAAAATCACAAATTTTCAAAATTTAACGACCAAAAATATAACATTGTTAACTAACGCTTGGGTGGGCTCTTTTGCTTTCACAGAAAGTGGAAGCCTAGCATAGCAACTTTCTAGCCAATTAATGATTTTCTTGCAACTTTCCATTCAATAATGATATTAATGTCAAACATTACATTGTTATATTAATCAGTGATGGGGAAGGGCTTTTTTGCTTCTACAAAAAATAGAAGCTCAAGCAAGGCAACTTTCTAGCCATCTAACTGCTCTCTTGCATTTTTCTACTCAACAATGACACTAATGTTGCAACTTCCTAGCCAACCATTGATTATTTATAAATTATAATTAAATTTAGACCTAGACATATAAGGAGGCTTTCATCCCTCTTCCAAGGAGGGAATGGTTTAAGCTCAGGTTTAAGACTGATAAACAATGTTAAGATTTAAGAATAGGAGTTAGTTTTTCACTGTGAGGAAAACAAAACCACCATGGAAGACAAGTTTCTGTACACATTATAACTAAGTTTACTCCTAGATATATAGGGAGGCTTTCATCCCTCTTCCACTTGGGAGGAATGATTTAGGCTAGTTAACAGTGTTAAGAATAAGAACTAGTTTCTCACTTACGTGAAGAAAACAAAACCACTGTAGAAGGCAAGCTTCTTACAAATTAAAACTAAAGTTCATTCCTTGATATGTAAAAAGGCATCCATCTCTTTGTGAAAGGGGAATACGGACAATTTCGTTAAAATGGCGCTATTATGATATTTTCGTAGTTTTTACAATTTAGATTGGACAGTCTGAAATATACAATCATCTTAGATGTTTGAAATCTATACCATTCCTAGATGTCTGACATCTATATCTATCCTAGATTTCACTTTTACAATTTGGACTGCACGATCTAAAATCTATACTGGTCCTAGATTTTTTAAATCTATATAAATTCAATTTTTTTGAAATCTATACCTATCCTAGATGGTACTTTCATGGTTTAGACCGGACGGTCTGAAAATTGCACATGGGATACCGCCATTTTAACAAAATTTCCCATGAATGTTTTACACGCACGATGCTAAATTTGTCTTATAAAGTGGGACCAACAAGGTGAAAACACATGTTTTCCAAAATAAAAGTAAAATCTTGCCCCCTATTTTTTGTTGTATTTAGGGTATATTCTTGACCCCACCCCACCCCACTAATTTGGGGTCTTTGATTGCAAATATGAATTCAAAATTTGCAAATTTTTGATCTGTGAAAAATAAATAAATTTCTTATGTTTTTCCCCAGGATTAAATTCCTACGTTTTCAACCTGTTGGTCCCACTTTGTATGACGGGTTTATTATCCTGCGGTTTGGGCTAGTTAACAATGTTATGACATATGAGTTAGTTTTATATTTTTTATCCAGGAGAAGAACACAAAACCACTTTGGAAGGCGAGCTTCTCTACAAATTATAACTAAGTTCATTTGTTGACATGCAGAGGAATGGTTTAACCCCTAAGCACCCTAGGGGTCAAAATATAGCCTCTCCATTTTTTGAAAGATGTCCTTGTTTGGCTCTTATAATCTTTTCAATGGTATGGTCAAAGGATGCGTCTCTTTCCCTATATCCAATTGTCTCTACTACCAATCGGTACGATCAATTAGTGTGGATTTTTTCTTAACCCTTAAACGACGGGCTCATAATCGTGGAAATCATCTGTTTTGACACCGTGGGAATTGTTGGATTAAAATAATGCAAAAGCACTCGTTGGAAGTCCAACTACTATAGATGATCTTCCCTTTTCCCACAAAATTTGGAGGATGAATAGTTGCACTTCTGTCCTACATAGGAGACTCTCTTGTCATTCATCGACCGCAAAAACGTCCGCCTTGACGTTTAAGAGTTAAGTGATAATTTAATTGGAATAGGTATAGAAGGTGTTTGGATTTGTGTGAACATGGGTTGGGCGCTCAGGGGTTTAATAACAATGTTATGAGATACGAGTTCAGTTTTTTGACCCACGTGAGGAAAAAAACAAACCGCCTCGAACAACGTGACCCACTCATCAACCCCACCACCCGGCCCCGCGAAAGCCAGTCAACGAGTCCGGGGACCAGGCAGTGAGCTCCAAGTATCCAAGCCTACGGGCTACGGCTTGCGCGAGCTCCCGCGCTGCAGCAGCGGCTTTCACGCATTCAACACGGCGAGACGAACGGTAACACGTCTTAGCCTCTTAGGGTTTCGAGGATGGACGTCAAAGAGCAGTCAAAGCCCTTTTCCAGTCTTCCTTTTTTCTGATACCGCCACTTCTGATAGGAAGAGAGAAGTTTCTACAGTGCCCAAAGAACCGGAAGGTGCGGGGTCTGGACCCTCCTCCCAGTGTTTTACGTTGTAGAAGCCTAGCTGTGGACCACATCACATGTGCAGTGAGAACCCACGCAAAAGAAGGAAACGTGCCTATTGGGAATTTACAAATTTGGATCTCCCTCTAGAAACCACAAGGCCGGGCACCAGACACCCATGGGACTCTCACGTGGACACAGAAGACAGTCGGTCGCGCTTGGGCTCTCATCAAAGCTTGTGCTCACTACGTACGACGGGCTCTGTCTCGCGCGCAGGCTTGAGCTTCAATTCTCCTCTATTGGGATTCTTTTGGAAACAGTCACAACAATTTTGTTGACATTGCGAAAAAGCTTCGTTACGAAGTAGTTTAGAGTGTATGATCGACCTGCACGTTCTAGCTTTGGGTGGTGGTCAAGTTTTGGTTGCAATTCAAACCAAGCAAGCAAGTAGAAAAGAAGGAGCGAGTTTGGGTCGCAATTCAATCAATCAATCAACCCCCGCTTTAGAAAGGCGTTGTAGATTGAATCACCGGTGTACTAGTCAAGCCATTTGGGGAGATTTGAATCCGTCCAGGGGAGTTTTTGCGCTATGAGTTGAGTGAGCACCTTGGAAGTGAGTCCGAGTGGTAGTTTCGGGGTCTGATTTTGGTGAAAGCTGAGGATTGCGAGCGTGACTGCTATGCTAGCGCTTACATTGAGTGCGGAATTGATGAATTCCAGTCTTTCCACTGTGCATTTGTCGAAGTTCAATTCATCAAACGGGAACTAGGTGCTGAATTCTCAAGCTAGATTCGAGAAGTGAGTGGAGCGCACTGTAGCTGACAATGCAGCTTCACTGCCCATTTGCGTGAGGCTTTGGCTTTCCAATTCCCGAAGTAGTAATCGAAGACTCTCTGTTTCTCTGTTAGGTCAAAATTACGTAGAAATTCGTCAGGTTCAGAGTGAGAGTACTACCAGTCAGATTTCCCAAGAGCATACAATCAATTCGGCTTGTAAATTCCTTACTTGGAGACTGACTAGGATTTCGTAAGCTCAATCATCACTTTGAAAATGAGTTACGGAACCAGCAGTGGCAATCCAGGGCCATCCAGCCAAGTTGATATTCAGAAGAAGCTGCACAGTTTATTGGAGTACCTGGAGTGGTCCTACGTGGCTCTTTGGTCTTTCAATCCCCAGTCAAGGTTAACCCTTCCAACTCCCCTTCCAAGTCCCCCCCCCAAAAAAAGAAAAAGGAATCAATTCAATCCCAAGCCTGTTAATTAGGTCTCTTATTACATGATCAGTGATTAATAAACTTCAGAATGATGTAAGCTGTCTTCTAATGTAAAGAATCGCCTTTAAAGTAGAGCAATTCAACTCAAGAGTGACAGAAATTTCGAGAATTTTTCGAGAATGATTGGAGCGTACATTAATACTCTATTTGCTGAAAATCTACGACCTCAGATGTGAATTACGTTGCTTCTTAGTGTGGTTTGGGAAGCAGGGCTAAAAACTTGAGTACTGAATGTTGCACATTTTGTTCAGGAGCCTGGAATGGACAGGGGGGCGCTTCTCGGGGAATTTACCTGCCCAGAGCAGCCCAGAAGGTTGGAGTATACATCTTTTCAATATGCAGAAGACCTGCACATTCACTCCAGGCCGAGGGTAAGATCCTGCTGTGTCAATTTTCACGTAATTTGGAAGTAGGAAAACCCCAAAACCACGCTGAGTACAGTTCCTGTTACAATTTTTTATAGGTGTTGTTAGCATTTTGAAAGAGGATTCCAACGCACCACAGTAAAAAACATTTGGATTTTAAGAGCAATAATTATGAAGGTTCAAAACTTTGATCTGTAATTGACCTAAAACCAACACAAGCTTTGATGTTGCTTTAGGTAGTTTAAACATACTATTCTCATACTATGTACTCTAAACCCTAAACATCAAAGCTTCTGTAAGCTTCTGCTGGTTTTAGGTCAATTACAGATCAAAAGAGTTTGGGGTGTAGTTTAAACATACTATTCTCACATGTACTGATTGTCTATAATTTCTAGGTATTGGAGTTGGGATGCTATTGGAATTGATTCTCTTACTTTAGCGATTGCCCGTGTTTAGTGTAAGGACTACAAAAGAATAACGTTCCTCAGAGAAGATTCAGTTGTTGATTGATCTTAATAAGAAACCCAATTGAAGACCCTATTTTTGGTTTTCAGTTCTAGTTTTACCGAGTGAGTAAATTTTTGGGCTACAATTTACAAATTCTTTCGTTACTGTTGTCGTATAAAATGTCTCATATGTGAATGTGCAGGTCTGTAGGCACGGCATTTGCAGAACAGAAGAACATCTGGATGAATGGACCATCGGTGCACCTCTCTGCAGGATCCGAAGTGCAAGCCAGAATTTTGGAACTCGCCAGAATTGAGGTGCGGAGTCAAACTTTTCTTCTGATCTGAATCAGTTGTTGCCTCTACTTTACAATTAGTCACAATTTGCCATACTTTGTCGCAATTTGTCACTCCCTTTCCTTGTTTTAGAAAACTTGGTGGCAGGGGTTTATCATTCCTTCTACAGTAATTGATAGAGCGCTAATAAATCTTTCCTGTATACAGACTGCGGTATACATTCCATCGGCTAAGACCGTGCTGGAGCTTGGAACTTCTGCAAGGGTAAGCACGTACCTGATTTTCGGCACTTTCCTGAATATATTTTGCTCGAGTCTTTTGTGGGGTTTTGGTTGAAATTGTATATATCTGCTAGGGCACCTGCAAATTAGTGTCGCAACAAAGTGTGTTTTTTCTGGGGGGGGGTTCTTGTGAAAATCTGTACAGTCTGTAGACTGAGTATGATCCCGTTTGAGATGGCTTCAATCTTCTAGCAGCATGGTAATTTTCAGTTGATGAATCCTTGAGTTCTCAGACTTACGTGTCATGTGATAATCACAGTTGGCTGAGGATATGCATATCATGAACGAAATCTATGCTTTCATGTGGGAACACATCTTGCCAGCGCTTGGGCATGCCCAAGCTCCTCCACATGTTTCTCAATCGCCTCTTGCTCCATTGTTGAGTCATGAGTCACACGAATTTCTGAACCAGGACTTTGAGCTCAACGAGCAGACAAGAAGGTACTGCAACGTAACGTTTCCAGCTGCATATTTTCTTCTGAAATCTTCCTGGTTGTAACTGTTGTAACAAACACCAGATTTCCAGTAAAATTTGACTGTTTCAGGACTTCTAGACTTCAAAAAGAGAATCTTAATTTCTAGTTCTTCAGAGGTAGATCCCTGTGAGAATTTCCATTGATACATTTTCAAATTTTCATCACATATTCTCTCCAAGTTTCAAATTCTATGGTAATTTTCTGAGGCAGGATCACACCAAGTTTAGAAATAATTGGTTCCTCTTCGTGTTTGCAACAGAACGCCTAGCTTGAACATCGACTACATGTTTTCGCAACACCCGGATGAACACGAAGAATTAGGGATTACCAGCAGTGTTCCTACCGAGTCAACGTGGATACCATCGCCCACAACATCACACATGCTTTCAACACCGAACCACCCTTTACCAGTTTCGGCGGCGAATCATCAGGTATTGATGAGGTTCCAGGACTACAGATCCCTATCCGGCACCACTTCTTCCAGTTTGAGCAGCCTGGAAGATACCTCCGTCAAGCTTTCTGTGGACTCTCCGGATCAGAGCATCTCCCTCATGGCACCCTCCAGCCAGCGCCACAACTCCCATAACTACGCAAGCTCATCTGCAAGAGGGTAAGCCTTACGAATTTAAAACCATGTAGGAGTGTGATTTATTGGTAGAATACTATAGAGCTTTGGAGTGATCAAATTTACGTCAGCCTAATTTGGTTGGATTTATTTCTCTGCAATTTATGACTCGTTCTAACAAGAGGGGAAATTTCAATTCGGTGATGATATCAGAGAAACACCATCGCATAGTCCCGAACTTCAGCTCGTGAACACCACTGGAATTCCAGGTCCTGCACCAAATCTGCATGACGTTCAGCAAGCTATCAGACATTTGATGGGTTCTCAGGAGCCATGGCCACAGATGTACACCGACTCGTCTCTGGAACCTGGGAACCTGCCGCATACTGGCTTCAGGGAATGGCGACATACACACGTCCTGCAAAGGAGGGAGAGGAGTATGAACCAGGGGCTTCTGCGTCGTAGCTTCGAGATTCTGAGACAATATCGCAATCTGCAACAGAGCAATCAACCCCGCCTTCAGGAAGTTCCGGTGCCCAACCGGGAAGGACCTCGCCGTGGGCCGTCAAGCTCCAGCCCCGAGGACATACCAGCGCATGATCAGGTAGCAGCAATACGTAACTGCTACGAACTTTTTCTCCATAACATCCTTGTGTAGTGCATGTTGGGCTTTGCAGCCTTTTATTCTCCATTTTAGCCAACACCGCAAGAACCTCACAATCGTGATTGATCCCGACTTGTCCAGCCAGGGCCATCATCTAGAGGGATGACGAGACGGCGAAGGTTTGGCACACCAGGTTCAGGCAATGACGAGGCAGCCAAGTATCACATGCTGTCCGAGAGACTACGCAGGAAGAAAATAAAGGAGAATTTCGCAGACTTGAGGAAGCTGGTGCCCATCATTTCGAAGGTGAAAAGTCTCAACATTTTCTGGAGCTTCCTGTCTCTTCTCACCCTCACCCTAACATGAAAACAGATACAGTTAATTCATGACAACTTCTGAAGAAATCAACATGCGTTGCTTTTTGTTTTCTCTTGGCAAAAACTGAGGTAACTGCACCGAAATTGTAACCCCTTCCTAAAATCAACCCCTACAGATTCTTGCCCTAAAATGTACTGCCTCTATTCAGGCATGAGCGTATAGGTTCACTTTTGGGTCCACTTAATTTCAACACTTTGAAAATTCATAGATTGTTCACATGGAATCCAAAAAATGTAGAAGAGTTAAAGAGAATCTACAATACTCATTTGACTTCCAACAACAAGATCCAACCAAAAAAATTAGGCAATTTAATAATAGTAACAATGCTTAATTGCTTATTCAGACAGAATTAGGTGAAGTTTTCTTAAATGATTTTTAAAGGTCAATTGCACAGAGGTCGGATGCTTTTGTTCGCAATCCCATGGTTGTTTAAGAACTAACCTTCCATATCGTTTCCTTGAAATGAACAGAACGATAAAGCTTCCATTCTGGGCGACGCGATTATCTACATCAAGGACCTGCAAGTGCAAATTAAAGGTGTGCAAGCAGACCGAGCTGAAATGCAAAGCCGGTACGAGACCGTGAAATGGTCTCACCAGGAGCTGCAAGAACGAAACAAGCAACTGGAAGCGGCTCTGGTGGCAGCCATCAACAGCAGTGGAGGAGAAGCCAGTTCTATTCTTCCTCCACCTTGATGATTGACAGTGCCAGTGTTCCGTTTGTACTGTACAGTATTAATTAATTGCAAATGAGATTGGTATGACTTTGAATTAGCAAATAGCAGCAACATGATAAGTGCGATGACTCTTTTATAAATTGAATTGGTGTGGCTTTGAATTAGCAACTGGGCCACATTACGTTTGCAATGATTCAGTAATGAAATTGTATGACTCCGAATTAGCTAGCGACTTAGTAACATTACGATAGCAATATTCAGAGTTTAGGAAGACAAGCATTCAGAAGTAGGATGGTCGATCTAATAGACTTGCCGGGTTTTTTAAAAGGAATTCTAAAAAATCTAATTCTATTGATTGTGTAAAGTCCACAAAGTTCTCATGATTTCAGTTCAAGGTGATTCCACAAAATCCATGTCAGTACTGTTTTGGTGTCACACGTTACAAGTTTCTCATGACTTTTGAAGTATAGATGCATACTTCTCAACATAGCTAGTCTCTATTTCCTGGATTCAATCTCATCTCCAAAAGTTCTTAAGAATGGACTACTTTTATTTTTTCTCATTCTAGTTTTTCTATTTACTAATGATTGAAATATGTGTCGCTTGGCTTTAAGAAGGTTGTGAATCTTGAATTTCCATCCTGGAAAATCGGTTCTATCGAACCTTTCTAGCTAGCTATGCCATGAAGATCGCGATCACTAGCCATAGCTAGGATTACTGAAGAAGAGAATAATTGTACGTTGCTTCCTATTTGTAAACGTATAACACTAAGTAGTCGAATCTGTCAGAACAGTCGCTTGTCCAGGAGCCTCTCTCTGCAGCTCAGTGTCAAGGAAAAACTAACTTAACTACTCAAAAGAAAACTCAGATTACGAGAATTGAGAAAAGAAAACGATAGAATCCTGAACAAATTGCTGTAATCTATAGAAACAGTAGGAAATACATTCTTTATGTAAATGACAGTGTTCACAAGTTGAATCAATTGCAAAAAAACCTAAAACGTTCATAGAGAAGAAATTCAAGAAGATCAAGAAACTAATTTCTATAGAATGATATTGCTCTTGCTACCGTTACGATTTCTTGAAAATTGCGTTCGCACTAGATCTGGTGTTCAATTTCCAGTAAAGAATGCAAGGATACATGGTTGAACGAAGCTATCAAAACGTTGAATGTAGAATCAATAGGGAAGGAAGAACTCTAAGGTAGCAAGAATTTGTCTTCAAAGTAGACTGAGCATCCATGATGGATTTGCGTGAACGGAAGCGAGAAATTACGCTCCTGCACTTGGATCTGAGCGACCAAAACGCGGTAAAGTAGAAAAGAATTGAAAACGATTGATGAAGGTCGCTAGAATTGAGAGAACTGTAGTTGCTAAGCGAGGGTTTGAAAACATTGAACTACGTTTCAAAAAAACAAAAAAACAAACATTGGACTACGTTGAGGGGAAGGAGGATCAATAGTAGCTTGTAAAAATGCATCACGGCGGAAAGAATTTACAGAAGTCACTCAGAATGAAATTGCGAAGCAGCCTAGCGTTCATAGCGGCCCACGACCTATTGTTTTCTTGACAACTCACAAACAACTTACAAACACTTGCATTATTAATCTGCAACAACAATCTTCATACACTGACAGAACTAAAAACAACACTGACAGTCTTTCTCGATGAGAACAGTATTATCGTCTCAAGGTCGAACAGAGTAGATGAACTATTCTAATGAATGAACTAACTCTTCAACTTCCGTCAACTATTCACCCGGTTGCAAAAATTCAACTGACTGCACTTTGCGCCATTCCAGCATCCCGCACACAAGATCTGCTCGTTCACTCCCAACGAATTGATAAAATGAATACAACCAAGGTAGCATTGAAAGTGGAGGCAACAAGGTAAAAAATCAATAGACGCCAGGAAATTAAGAAAATGATCAAAAATAGATTACATCTAGACTCTTGAATCTCATTGAATCTCTCTGCGATTCACAACTTAACCCAACCCAAAACTCTTCTACATATGGCAAACTCTTCACCAAAAAAACAATTCAAGGAATTTCATTTGAACCTTCAATCTCACAATCTAGAATCAACTGGCGGCCATCTACTTTTGGATCAACAACTCTTGCAACAGTCTGCTCGACACTGGAGCCTCGCGCATAGTAGATCTGCTCTTTGATCTCCAGCAAGTTCATAATTTGAATACAAGCGAGGCATTTTGGAATTGAAATGGATGCACCAAGATACGTGAAAAGATCGATCAGTAGACTCCAGGAAATAACGGAAATCATCAAACATACAAGGAATCTATCTTTAGTTGAATCGCATTGAATCTTTCTGCGATTATCGACCCAAACCAAAGCTCTTTCACACAAAACCAATTCAAGAACTACACAAACTGAACCTTCAGTCTCATGATGGAAGTCTCAAGTCTCAGCGAGCGACCATCTTCTTCTGGAAGAACAACTCCGGCAACAACGTGCTCTGCTCCACATTCGAGGACCTCGCATACAAGATCTGCTCATTAATCTCCAGCAAATTCACAACATGAATGCACACCACAATCGCATCCCCCACCACTTCACTCTCCACATCACCGTACTCCACTTGCAGCAACATGTTCGGCGCATCCAAGTCATTACTAACATTATCCGGATCCCTCCAAGTCCCCGCAACTCCGACTTCCGTGACCGCCTGGAAGAAGTTGAACGGAAAGGCTTTCTTCCCTGGAACTGTACGGGAACGGAACTTAAAACAAGTTACTGGTAGATCAAAAAGATCAGAGCATGCATCAATATCTAGCAGAACGAATCTTCCTGCAGAATCCAGCAGCGCGTCACAGAGAGAGAAAGATCAAAACACTCGTTAGGTCTATCCTTCGGAACAGAATGATAAGAGACTCACTGGAGAAGTAACGGATCAATCTAATTACTAACACTGAATGTGAACAAATGGGTCTTCTTATCCCAAGCAAAAACGATCTCAGTCTACAGAGAGAAAAATAAATAAAAAGACTTCAAAGAACAGCAAAATAGCCTTCGCAACCTCCCCCCATAATAAGATCGAGAGTCTCGAATAGTCTCGAATAAATGGACATAGCCACAATTAATCCTTGTAGACATCTTGAAAGTCGGTTCTAATCATTTCATGCGTCTTTCATACGACGATATTCATGCATGCTTACGAAGTTCGATGCCGATTTCCGGTTCCTTAGCTTCTGATAATTGCTATATCAATTTCAAACTTTGAGAATTAGACTCCAGGGATACATGCAGTGTTAGAAAGTGTGAGAAAGTGCAGTCCAATCCCTGTGTTTCACCAGACAACTACACAAAGCAGCAAGTTTCAAAGTTATCATTAAATTGTGTAGCATTGATTGATTGATGTCAGCATTAATTGCAAAGTTAACAACATCACTGGCTACACCATTAATGCAGTCAATGATTAAAACATCGAATGGGTTTTCTCTGGATCTGGAGTGCCTGAGAGAGTTGAACACCTTCGCCTGGTTTGGGAAATATGGTCTTGTAACAAAACACAGGAGGGAGCTTCAAGTTCCCTTCCGAATTCAAAGTTCCAAACGACGCGAAAGTCGACTGCAGGTGGTGCAAAACATACCAAATTTCTGAGACTGATAACAGAGAGCTTGGGTTGTACGAGCCGGAGTTGCAGCGGGAGCAGGATCGGAGCAGGATCGGAGCGCGAGCAAGGTAGAGTAGCAGGAGCCGCAGTGGGAGCTGAGGAGCACGAGGAGCACGAGCTAGCAAGCCAAGCAGGAGCAACGCTTTCATGAACTTGTCAGATTTTTTTTTTTTTCTTTGACACAAATGAAACGGAATTTTATTGCAAAAATGAAGTAAAAGGCACCAGCCACAAGTGCCTCGTGAGGAGAGCCGGACAAATAACAAAGACACCACAAGTGCCTCGTGAGGAGAGCCAGACAAATAACAAAGACAGACAACGACTAAGGGTCAGCTTACATGTGAGCCCGGTGGGCAAGTTTCCAACTATTTCAAGCAAGATGACAAAAGCGGCTCCACCAATTATCTTGCCGGGGTGGGCAAGCGGGAAAGGAGGAGGTGAAATTTCACCGATACCGGTGGACAACCTCATTGGTGGAAGCTAGAGAATCTAATGCGTGTGAAATTTTTATTGTTTTCCACCCCACCCACCGGGTCCACATAAAAGTGGAATGACTATTTTTCCCTATAGCACCTGCTGTGAAGCTTCACCGATCACCGATACATGTAAGGAGGCCCTAAGAGCATCCCCACGCGTCTGGCAAAATGCAAGCCAATTTGCCAGCCAGTCAATCCAATTTGCAAGCCGGGGATGATGGGTCGCCCCACCCATAGCCTCTTAAGAGGCCATTGCCACCCAATCGACTACGTCCACATTCACGGATCAAGTCCTTGTTTGTTGGGAAAGTGCAAAAGGTGCTTGTCTCATGCGGCTTGCAAGCCGGTTTGCAAGCCGCCCCTTGGCTTGCAAAAGAGCTCGGTTTTGTAAGTCATGGGCAACTTTTGGCTTGGCCTTTTAACAAGTTCATCCATTATGCAAGACGGGTGGGACAATTTTGCAAGCAAGTGGCAACAAGTCATCCGTTTTACAAGACGGGTGGCCATGCCTCGGCACTAAGGGCTACCCAAAATCGGGGGAGCGCCTCATCTGCCCGCCACCCTCCCTGCCCGGGCAAACCCTGTTTTTTGCACATGATTTTTTTTGCAAATTTTGAATTCATGCTCTAAGTTAAAGGAACAAGGCCGGCCAAACAGGCAAGCCAGGGAGGGACCGTGCGGGCACAGCGCAGGGGGGCAACGACGAGTGACCACACGGCCGGCAGAAGGGAGGGCACTTGTCAGATTTCAGTCAGCCGCTGGCCTCTTTAATTTTGATACAAAGATCATGTCAATCATTATTAAAATACGGTAGTTATTCCATACGGATATGTTGCAGGTCCTATTAATATCTTCACACTGAGGTAGATAAGAATCACAAGATAGGGTGGGTTTTTTTCATTTTTTTAAGAAGTGCCAAAGTAGCGAAATAAAATGTTACAATGGCAATGGTGCTCTAAATTTCAACATTTATCCACATACTAGATAGAAAATATCACATTAGCACATATCAAATAATGATTATATACGGATATGTTGCAGGTCCTATTAATATCTTCACATTGAGGTAGATAAGGTAGGGTTTGGTTTTTTTCACTTTTTTAACCCCTAAAACCCCGAGGCCTTTTCTCCATCAAAACACACTCAAAACTGCCACTTCTATTGCAAAGAGCAAAAAACTATAAAAATTGTTTTTTTTGCATATCTAACCGTAGGATCTTATACTAGACTAGTATGAGAATGTGTGCAAGAAATTTCAGAAACTTTGAACAAATAGATTGCAAGATATTTGCATTCAAAGTGAAGAAAAAAAGTTTTTTTGCACCTTGCTTGACTAGATTTTTGGGCTTTGAACCTATTTAACTTAAATTTTTTGTATTGTTGATTTTAATTTTCTAAGTTTATATGTTGAATACTTCAGTTGAGAATCTAGGAAAAAAAATTCAAGAAAAAAACACTAAATTTTTACTCATTAAAAAATTGTTAAGTAGAAGTAGGTTCAAGATTGAAGGAATAACTAAATCGTTAATAGCTCTAAGACAAAATTGAAATACCATAATCCCAACGGTGAGATTGTTCTAGAAAGCAAATTCAACCTTGTCTAAAAAAAAAATTCTGAAAATTGTAAAAATTGCATTAACCCCTAAAGGACCAAGTGTCCGTTCAACGTACGCAATAAATCTCGGGTAGGTTCCTATGAAGTCATTTTTGGTCAGATGTTCATGAAATTTGGACACAATGTACATATATGTGCCTCCTTCGTGAAAAAATAATTTTTTTCCAAATTGGGTGCCTGGATCAAAAGTTATGCTGCCTTGAACTTTTGGGGCAGCTCGGGCAATTTGGGAATCTTTGGAGAATCTTTTGCAGAAAAGCTCATCAACTTTTGAAATTTGGCATGTATGTAACTAATAAAATATGGCATACAATTGTCCAGAAAAAAACAAATTTAAATACTCAAATCACATTCTAAGCATAGTCAAACTTTGTTAGCTATCTTGGGGCGGTTTCAAAAAAAAATATTTCTTCTAACTTCAAACGTTATAATCTTTCAATCCACGCGGTCAAATGGGCTGAAATTTTTTCCACACTTTGGTAAAATACTTTACTTTAGTTTTGTACGGTTGAAGTTTCAAAAAAACAGTTTCAATTTTCAGTTTTGATTAACAAACTAAAAAACCACAGTTTTTGACAATGTCTCCCTGAATACCCCCTCGGTCCTTAAGGGGTTAAAAAATGAATCCTAAAAGTTATTTTTTCAAGAAGATGCTTAGATTGCCCGAAAAACTAAGATTGTCCATAACTTTTTCATTATTAGTCCAAATAGAATGAATCAAAGCTTCAAATGTAGACAAAAAGACATAGATTTTGAAAAAAATATTTAAGAAATTTATTTTGACTTTTTGTGATTTTTTTGTGTTGCCCGCCAAAATCTATTTTTGGCATAACTTTTTCTCTCGGGCACCAATTGAAATAAAAATTATATATCCACAAAGCTCTCGCAAAACTGCACAACCTCAAAAAATCCCAAAAAATTTCTCTACAAATTGAGGTCACAGGAACCTACCCCGACCCAAATTGTCCCCCGAGGGGACAAACGGGGTTTTAGGGGTTAAGAAGTGCCAAAGTAGCAAAATAAAATGTTATAGTGGTGCTTCAAATTTCAACAATTATCCACATACTAGATAGAAAATATCACATTAGCACATATCAAATAATGATTACATACGGATATGTTGCAGGTCCTATTAATATCTTCACATTGAGGTAGATAAGGTAGGATTGTTTTTTTTCATTTTTTAAGAAGTGCCAAAGTGGCGAAATAGAATGTTACGGTGGTGCTCCAAATTTCAACATTTATCTACATACTTGATAGAAAATATCAAATTAGCACATATCACATGTCTACAATTTGGTTTTCATCTCAGATTTTTTTAATTTTTTAATTTTAATTTTTTTGGCAATTTCATCTAAGTTTATTGGCATTTTTTAGTTAAATTATTTTTGGGGTGCAATTTGGTACCAGAAAGCCCTCCCCTCCTCCCCCCCCCACCACAAAAAAACAAACCCTATCTAACACCACCTTGATTTGGAATTTGAATTTCTTTGGGGCCAATTCCAAGAGGGGCACATATATTTCAGGACCAGGGCAAACCGACCCCTAACTTGTACTCCCAAGGGAGAATGCTGAATTTTATTTATTTGCTATGCATAATAAAATTTGAAAACTCTTAATTCATATTTGCAATCAAAGGTCCCAAATTAGCTTGAAGGGGTGTAGAAGATAAATTAATCAAGCACAAAATATGAGGGCTTTTATTTTGCCTCCACCCCTAGAATGACTTCAAGGGGATGGCAAGGGTGGTGGTTCACCTAAACTATTTTTAGAGGTGTGTGCTTGTTTCACGAATCAAGTCCAACCAGAATTGTATTTTTTTGATTAAAAGTAAAGTTTTTGTAAATTTCTAAAGTGGTCTACCCTAAAATTACAATACCACCCATAGAATGGAGTCATAAAAGATCCATAAGTAATCCATAACTACTTGTCCATAACTACTTGTCCATTTATCTATTGGCACTTAAGTTTCAACCAATTAAGGATTGACATGTTATCCATTTTGGTATTAATGCATTGATTTTGTCAAAACCTTAAAGGGATTTGGAAAAAATTTGGACAAATTTGGAAGTTTGAATGGACAAAATTGGGATAAAAAATAGAGGATGGAATTGGACAACGAACAGAATTGGACTTTTCTACCTTAGTTAGAGGAAATTTGGACTCTCTAAAGAGTAGTTTGACTTTGGTAAATAGTGCATATACAAGAAAAGAAAAGAAAAGAAATTTTAAAATTGCAATATGAACGTGGCACTAATGCAATTACATGATACATGATTTTTTAAATATATATTTTTGAAAAGAGTATGTTTAAATTTTAGATTTTTTGTTGTATTTGCATTACTAGCCATAGTCAAACAACCTTGTAGAGAGTTTATATTTCCTCTGGTAAGATGGGTACATCCAAAACCACCACAAACTGAACTTGGATAATTTGAAGGCTAATTAGTTAATAATGAAAACAAGAGAGCAAAGAGATGTGTAGAAAAGGAAGAAATGCATAATCAATTTTATAATTTGGCAAATATGAGACCACAATAGAGGCAGTACAAAATTTTGAAAATAGAGTGCTTAAAACAACTCATTGGCAGCCTTCAAAGTGAGCAGTTACATTCAAAATCTCCACCTACCAAAGTATCAGAAGTAAAAGAAATAGAGTTGAAATTATATTATTTATATTCCAAAAAATTTGCAAGCTTCTAAACCAACAAGCATCATAAAAGCTTGTTAGAGACAAATCTTTAAATTATATTAGCTTTAAAGCTTGGACATGTGCTATAATAACACTAACATGATCAAAAGCCACCATATTTGTCTCATTGACAGCCTTTAATATGTGTTTAAATCATTTTGGTGCTTATTTTAGGATGTGATTTAACACGATGCTGCAACAGTTTTTTGACCAATGAATGACAAAGAATCTTTCCATGGGGAACAAAATTGCAACTATACATTATCCTAATTTTGTGTGAAAAGGGGAGGTCTTCTACAATAGTTTGACTTCCAATGTGTTCTTTTAGATTTTAAAAATCAATGATTCAAACAATACCAAAATGAATGATTTCCACAATCATCAATTTGTCCTTTAACCCCTAAATTTCCAAGGTTTTCTCCAAAAATGACGATTTGGGAAAAATCATTACAGAGTACTATTTCAAATAATATTTTAGAATTGATATACAAATGAAAGTTGTAGATTTTGAATTTATGTACAATTAAATTCACCTTGGCTATCACCAATGGGTTTTTAATGAATTTTGAAAGGAAAATTCTAGAATTCTTTCAAAATATGATTAAAAGTAATTCTAGTAAATTTTTATTGAAAATCTCCTTAAATGTCATTATTTATTATCTTATGTCTAGGACTATGCTTTAAAACTCATCTAAAACACTCCTTTTTCTTGTACTAATCCATTCCATTTTTAGTTAGAGCTATAAGCAATTTAGTTTTTCCTTCAATGTCACACCTACTTCTATTTAGCAACTTTTTAAAGAATGTTTGTATTTTAGTTTTTTTAATTCCTAAACTTTCACTCAATTTTTCAATATAAAAAATTCAAAATGTATAGTGCAAAAATTTTAAGTTAAAAAGATTCAAAGTCTTAAATTCCAGTCAAGCA
Source organism: Antitrichia curtipendula (assembly GCA_951230915.1). NCBI lineage: Eukaryota > Viridiplantae > Streptophyta > Bryopsida > Hypnales > Leucodontaceae > Antitrichia > Antitrichia curtipendula. Next base: position 10,970,707 of record OX579640.1, read on the forward strand.
AGATGAAAAAAAACTAATTTATTTTCTTCAAATGCAAATATCTTGCAATCCATGCTGTCAAAGTTTTTGAAATTTCTTCCAAGCATTTTTATACTAGTCTAGTATATTATCCTATAGTTAGATATACAAAAAAACAATTTCTAAATTTTTTTTCACTTTGAGGCGATTTTGAGTGTTTTTTGATGAAAAAAATACTTTACGACGGTTTAGGGATTAAATTAGGACTTCATTGCTCTCCATGCTATAGATGATGCCTCATTGAAGCTTAAAGCATTTGTTTCCTACTACAAAAAGTTTTGTGGTCATAATTTCTATATAGATATCAAAGCCCTAGAAGAATGGTCTATAGTAATGGCTTTAGAGAACTATGTGAACCTTGTATCATCAATGCAGTTTCACACATGCATTTTCATTATAGAACCACTCCAAAATAGTATAACTCTATATTACTCATTTTGGTAAGTCCCATTGGTTGCCTCAAAATACTTTAAACTTTCTCATTTTTTCTTAATTCCAAAAAAAATTGGCCTTTGGTTTGGAAATTAATTAAAACTAAAGGTTCCTATTGGTTCTTCCAAAAATAAAATTCAACTCCCTCAATTAAGAAGACACTAAATCTTCTTTGGGCTTCAATTTTAGTCACAACTTTGTTATTTTTGTCTTGGCTTCATTCCATTATTTCAATTGTGGCTTCAAGTGGTCACAAAGTGTCCAATATTTGTCAATACAAAATCCAAATGTCACCAACAAATTAGCTAAACCTAAAGGTCCCACTACAATGACCAAAATACATGTGGAATATTATGTGATTTGCCATGCTTTTGCTACAAAAAATTGTGAATCTTGTAAGTGTTACTAACTTATGCCCAATGTCCAAAGGGTCTACAATGGACTTCTTAGTTTAATCACTACACTACTTGGAACCATCAAGGAGATTCCACAAATTCTTTAAGAGCCAATTTTAATTCTTAATTCTTAAAGATTCTAAAGGTTTTAGGACATTTCAAAAAAACACTTCAAATACATATACTTTTTGTTATATCGTATATGACAAATCTTGATTTTATTAATATATAGGTCGTTAAGGAAGGTCGCCTTTTAAAGATTCAAGAATTAGCTAGGATTCTACTTTTATTTGCACAATATTCTACTCAAGGTTTCAATATTTTATTATTTAAAATACTAGAGATATAATTCAAAGGGCCAAAGGGGTGATACTTTTTGTTTATTTGTTTTGTATTTTTTAAGATTTTCACACAAATATTGAAGCCTTGAAAAAATGATCATCATTACTAGTCTTGGAGAGTGGAATAAACTTTCCTTTCTTAAGGCATTTCCTCACATATGTCGTCATCAAGAGGACAATATAAATAGACATCTCCAGTAGAATTTGGATCACAATGTCTATGACATATGCTATCACAAAGAACCCACGTGGAGTTGTTGTCAATGTATGTTGGCATATTAGTAGAAGTTGGCTTCATGGCTCTTGGCCTCATGGCTTGACAATAGATACTTTGATTAGGCCTTGACCTTGACCCCTGAAGTTCCAAGGCCATTTTTTTGGTCAAAAAACATTCAAAACAGTTAATTTTGTTGCATTCTCCTCCAAAAACGTAAAAACATTTTTTTTGAGAATCTAACCAGAGGATCTTATACTTTACTTGTCTCGTTTCATGTCATAAAAATTTCATGAAGTTTGCTTATACAAATTGAAAAATATTAGAATACAAAGTTGGAAATTTTTTATTTATAGTAGAGTGCAATTTCAAATGACTTTGACTACCATTTGTCAAAAAATTTGCACTACAAACTTTGAGTTTAATTCTTTTGTGTTTAAAATTATAGTTGAAAGACTAGGGTTTTATTTATTATTTATTTATTACTTTTCAATACTTGATTTTCATTCTTTAAAATTTTTTAAACTAGAAACAGGTCCAAGATTGAAAGAAAACTAAATTGTTAATAGCTCTAAGATGGGGTTGAAATACAATAATCCCAATGGTGACATTGTTTCAGCAAGCAAAATTAACCTTGTCAAACAATTTTTTTGAAGATTTTGAAAATTGCATTAAAAAATAAATCCTATAACTCATTTTTTTAATGAAGATGATTAGATTGCCCCCAAAACAAGATTATCCTTGACTTTCTCATTACTAGTTCAAATATAATGAATCAAAGCTTCATGTAGACAAAATATAATATTTTAGGAAAAAAAATTATAAAATTTTATTTTGACTTTTTGTGATTTATTTTGTGATGATTGCTGAGTTTAATTTTAGTCCTTTTGAGGTATAACTTTTGCTTCCGGGCACCAATTGAAATAAAAATTATATTCCTAAGAAGCTAATTAATTTTTCTACCTTATGAAAAAGATTCAAAAAGTTTCATCAAAAAATTGAGATCATAAGAATTTTTCCAAAATCTATTTTGTCCCCTTAGGGACAATGGGACTTTAGGGATTAAGAGGCAACCGCTTCACATGCAACATCAACAAGTCATAGTTGGTGCACAACCTATGGTCATTGGAAAATAAAATTGAAAAAAATGGATCTTGAAATTGAGGATCTTGATTTAGGCACCAAAACAAAATAAAACCCTCAAGAATAAATGTCTTACAATGCAATCTCTAAACCCTCAAGAAATCCAAATTACAAAGCAAGAGAAGTCTCTATTTAAATTTAATCTATTTTGTTTATAAATCATTTAAACATCAATGTTAGATAAATAAATATTCAAATATTTAGCTTTCTAAAAAATTCATCTATTTTTTTATTATATGATATTTATTATAGATGTAAACAATGAACAAAACAAAACGTTGTACTTTACATGAAAGGCCACACAAATACCTCTTTGAACTTTGGCTTCCTTTTATACTATTTTTTTTTGTCATAGCTTTTATTCCATGACTATGACTATGGATATTGTTCATTTCATGATTTTAGGTTGTGACTGTTAGTTAGTCCCTTTGAGATCTTTTGGACCATACATCCCTTAGTCATTTGCTTGGTACTGTTGGTAAGCCCTCAACAAGGAGGGGTGCACAGACTTCGTTTCATGGCATTTGCACATAAGGTGGGAAAGTTATGGATTTTTGAGTTACTTTTGGATTAAAAAAATTAGAAATTTATTTATTTTCTTTTGGTCGTGCTTGGGAAAATTATTGTCCTAAAGTATCTGATCATCCAAAATGTGAACTTCAAAGTGGGTCTAGAGGTACGTAAGATACAGGGTACTTCAATTTCTTAGTTTGGATAAATACATTAGATATTTGACCCTGTCAGGTCCCATGGATGACTTCACTGTTAACTCTAAAACAAAAAATGCACCTATTTGTCCAATAATCAGAGTATTTTGATTACTACCTTGGTCGGGGAGCAGCGTCCTTCCCAGATTCAAAACCACAAATTGAGTTTGACAACCACGCATCCAGATTTGGAAGCGGGCGGCATTACAACGAGATAAACTTATATTAAGTTGAACGACTTGAATAGCATCCACTCACATTCTACAACCAGAAAAGATACAGAAGAATTCCACCACACAATCAGGTGAACAAACTGTGACAGATACCATACACAAGGAAGAGGACGCGGCGTTGACTGAAGCATAAGTAAGGTCGCGAAAGGATCCCACAACCATTTCACAATCAAAGTATTCCACATATGACCACAAGGTATAGAGGTCTATTCATATATCTCTCCCCTACCAGGAGGACCTGAGCAGCTACTCAGGTCTCCATAGCTCCGGTCCCTACCAAACAGAACCGTGCTGCTGAGATTTATAACAAGCCATCCAAAGAGCTAACCCCATGGCCACGTGACTGCCAAAATGAGAAGTGACTTCCTGCCTCTTGCACATCAGCCCGACTCCGAAGCGCCTACTTGGATCTCTGTCTCATCTTTCGGCGCTTGCGTTTCAGTCTCCTCATGCGTTTTTTCTTCCACTGATACAACACATCCAGTACGCAAACAGTAAGCAACGTAAAAATGCATCCATAGACGACCCTACCCTCACCACACTAAGCATTCAGCCGTGAAACCCTAACCCCAGAAAAAAGAATCGCCAACTCTTAAGAAAGGAGACTGCATTCAGCATAAGACGGACAAAACCCTATCTCCCCACGAACAGAAAAAGGTGCAAAGCAAACATACGAAACATCCAGTACGCAAGCAGTAAGCAACGTAAAATGCATCCATCGACGATCCTCACCTCATACCAAGCATTCCTCCATGAAACCCTAACCCCAGGAATATAATTGCCAACTCTTCCGAAAGGAACCAGCATTCAGCATAAGACACAACCCCTATCTCCCCATGAACAGAAAAAGGTGCAAAAGCAAACACGCAGCATTACAAGTCTACACAGATCGGAAAGAGAGAAATTACGGAAGAGAACGCTCCTCAGCCCCAACAAATTAAAAGCAGACCTGGCAGAAGAGAAAGTGGAGAGATAGAAATACGACTGTAAACTCTAAGTGAATCGTATAAGCAGGTGGCAAAAGAGGAAGTGGACAGTACCTTGGCCCTCATGGTTGACAAACGCCGTTGAAGATGCAGCCGCAAGCAAGTGAGAGAAAGAGGGGAAAGAGATGGGACGGAGTTGGGATATGAAGGAAAAACTTGACGGGGTCCGTCCGCCTCAAACCCTAAAATATGTGCACGTGGCGTTCCAGCGTGGCATGCCACGTGAGCATATCGTCAGCGTCAGAGAAGAAGAATTTGGGCTGCCGTAAGTTAGCACTTAGCACTGGGCAGTGTAAGGTGAAGACACCCTAAACCGTCCGTGTACCCAATTCAGGGCCGGGGTGAACTGACCCCCTCGCTCGGCCCTCTTGGCCGACCCTGTTTTCTGCACAAATTTTTTTTTGCAAATTTTGAATTCATATTTGGGATCAGAGACCCCTAATTAGTTTATTAACATCAATAATAATCCCTGGATTGGCCCAAAATACAGGGCTTTTTTTTTACATGCACCCCTGGTAAGGCCGAGCGAGGGGGTCAATCCACCCCGATCCCCAATTCAATGACCATGTATTAAGGATCGGGGTGGATTGACCCCCTCGCTTGGCCTTACCAGGGTGCATGTAAAAAAAAAAGCCCCCTATTTTGGGCTGTTCTAGGGTATATTCTTGACTTCATTTCACAAATTTGGGGTCTCTAATCGCAAATATGAATTCAAAATTTGCAAAAAAAATCATGTACAAAAAACAAGATTTGCTTGCAGGGCCGAGCGAGGGGGTCAATCCACCCCGGCCGTATTAAGAGTGCACATTTTTGTAGTAAGAATGTACTTTGTTAGTACATGGTGACGGAATTGGGTACAAGGATGGGAATGGGTGTTTCTACCGTAAAGGAGATCACCTATTTCCAACCACTTAAGCAATTTGACCCATGTGTATCATGGAGAAGGTTGGGGATATTTTTTCCCCATCTATAGAATTATAGATAAAAAAGGATTCTATATTTTTCTAGACTTTCATTCTCAAAAACAAAATTTCTATGAATTTTTTTTGTGAAGATTATGTTTGTCCCATTTTCAATATAGAAACAAAGCCATTTTCACCCATAGGATGGTTACAAAACTGATATAAGTGATTGTTGTAGGCTTTCAATGTACACCTCGTGGACATTTCTACTGCTCTTACTAGTCATGTTGTATGTAAATAATCACCTACACGAAAGCTGATTGGAAATTGAGCAACCTAAGTTGCGAAGATGGGATGTTGGTTGGAAATGGATGATCTCCTTTATGAAAATTTTGAATTCATATTTTGAATTAGAGACCTGAGTTACATTTTCACGTGGGTATATCACCTCAAATCACACCTTGCCTAAAACCGTAATCATTACTCTGTGTACATCTCCAAAACCAAAGCTAGTATGTACCTATGTGGAAGAAACGATTTCAAAATATCTCCCAAGAAAAACTTTGATGCTTCATAACTTTTGCATATAATATCCAAATGTTGCTTTCTTTAGTGTGTTAGAGCCTTCTTTCACATGCCAACAAAAAAATATGAACATTTGACCAGTCTAAAGGTATGCACACATCTAGACTTAGGAAGCATTTTTTGAAATGATGGTATGTGATTTTTTTTAGTTAGTATTCAGACCATTATTCTTTTTTAACTGCCAAACCTACGTGGTTGTAGAACTGGCAAGGATTAAGAGTGTTGTTTTCCAAGATAAAAGTTATAGGTTATTTATAACTCTCTCACATTGCATGTTGTTGTTATATAAGTCTCAGTCTTCCAATTTTGTAGATCTTTAAGCACTAAAAATAATCTTTAATAATGCAAGGAGATATGACCTATTATGTAATAGTCCTTACATGAATTCAATGAATTATTTCACTTGCTTCAAAAGTCATTCATTATTTGTATTTTGCAATTGAGAAGATAATCTTTTTATATACATTCGGTATGGTAGGAGGTAAACCAAACCATGTGGGATATGTAAATTAAAATTAGTAGGAGCTCAACCACTATTTGTGAAGTGAAAAGTAGAAATTGTGTTCAAAGTAGAATTTCAAACCTCATTTAAGAATAGTAGAATAATTTTTTTTAAACTTTGAACTAAGAAAAATTCATAGAAATTTAAAACTAAGTTGGAAAATCAAGTTAAAATTTGTTCTCCAGAAATTTGTTTGATATTTAGAGCCTCCAATCAAAAGTTATGGACAAATTTAAAAGAGGGATTGGAAGAGACTTTTTCTTTGACATTTTCAAACATCCTCTTTGAATTTTGTACATAACTTTTGATTGGAGGTTCAAATTTACAAACGGATTTTTGGAGATGAAATTTAGATGGATTTAAAAACTTTCTTAGTTCAAGTTTTTTTGAATTTTTTTATTCTATTATGCCTAAATGAGGTTTGGAATTCTAATTCAAACATTATTCCTCGGTTTTGAAAATTAGCGGTCAAGCTCTCATCTTCACATTATCCCATACCATTTGAAGATTCATGATGGAAAATGAATATCATCATAAAAATGATGTCCCACCCATCATTCTAGTTTCCTACAAATGTCAATGATGCAATTTATTCATTTTATCATCAAATATTTTTATTGACAGATGTTCAAATGACATTGGTATTGGAGCTTATTTTATTTTCCATAATGTAGATGAATTTTGTAAATGAAGATTGTGGAGATGAAAAGGGAGCCTTTGTAAAGACTATTGATGTTATGCCCTAGATTAAACCCCTAAAGGATTGTGGAGATGAAAAGGAAGCCTTTGTAAAGACTATTGATGTTATGCCCTAGATTAAACCCCTAAAGGATTGTGGAGATGAAAAGGAAGCCTTTGTAAAGACTATTGATGTTATGCCCTAGATTAAACCCCTAAAGGACCAAGTTGCATTTTTTAGCAATATAGAAATTTTAGGCAAGTACGTGTGACTAGAGATTTCCAGGTTTTTGGCCCAAATTTTAATAGAAGGTGTGGACAAGGAATATCTTTCATGTGCACTAAGTTGCAAGACATTTGGAAATATGAGTTAGAAGTTATGGCCTAATATGTGGTTTGTTTCTCAACTTGGGCAGTCCAAGCAAATCTGAAAAAATCATTTTTTTCAAAAATAAAAATTTTAAGTTGGTACTCTAGAACAATATAAACATAGAAAGCTTTTAAACATTCCATTTTAATCAATGAGTCAAAAGTTATGAGGTGTTTTAGTTTGCGGGCAATTATGGATTTTCTACTCTAAAATAAGCTTAGAAGTCATTTATTTTACTCAATTTTCAATATATTTGGAAAAAAATAAAAACATAGGATGTAGATTTTTTATTACAACATTTCAACTATTAGGATTGACATTTTTCAATTCCATAAATAAATTGTTAACAAATTTGTAATTTGAGTCATCCTCTACATCTTTCTACTTATTATTTTTTTCCTATATGTTGCACAACTCCAAATGATCTGAAAATTTTCAAGCACGTAGCCAACCAGCCTTGAAGAATGAATCCAAAGAAACACCACCATATTGGACATTTTTTTATACAAATGTGACCTTGTAAAATGTGCAGCTGCCCGGATTTTCGCAGGGACTAAAAAGAGGATTTTTGTCACTTCAGACACTAATATCTTGCAATCTACATGGTGAAAATTTTGAAATTTTTTCCATATCTTTTCAATTTAGCATACTACAAGATCCTACAATTACATATGTCCTAAAATGGTATTTTTCAAAAATTTGATTCTTGTACTACAAATGACAGTTTTTGAGTGTTTTTTGGTGATAACATAGTTAAGGAACATTAGGGATTAAACAACTCATCATGAGATTCAACTACCCAACAAGGCCATAAGTTCCCCCAAGTTCCTGAACTGTAGGAACTCGGCTATAGCAACAATCTAATGTAGCAGAGTGACTACCACATCATATAACAATAATAAATTAAGTTTTGAAAAAAATATAAAAAATAATAATTAAATTTTTTTTGTTAATATATTTTTAATTTTTTAAATTATTTCTTTAGTATCCTTTATTTTGGTCAATAGTGGCTGGTTTGCAACATGGGGAATGGGCATGAAACGACCCTCCAATGCCCCCCCCCCTAACAACATCTAATGTAACTTAAAACAACCCTAACCTTGACAAACCAATATTAAACCAACTCAAAACTAATATTTTCATGAAACCTGCACCTTTCTGTCTTTCTCAGAGGTATTACAATTTTAGAACTGTTGTTACCAATACCAAATGTGCACATACCTTAATAGTAGTAACTAGTCACAATAGTAGAAAATAATGGCTTGGAGGTGCCCACCTTAGTGAATGTACAATTTTCAATCAGGGCCTAAAGAATGTAGTTCTCAGATCGTATCATAAAATAAACAACACTTTTGAGTAGAAAATATGTTGCCTCACTTGCTTGCTTTATGTTATATTGGGCAATGTGACAAATGAGCCTTCTAATTATGGTAAAAAAAAATTTAATCCATGGTCATAGGGGTAGCAATCACAGGTCACAAATTTTATTTAAAATTTTCCTCTATTTAGGACTACTTTGGGGGGAAAAAAATAAATGAACTTGTCTTGAGGGCTTTAGGCTCATAAGCTCCAATTTGAAGGCTATAAACTCGCATGCTAACATTGTTGAAAATTTATGAGTTTTAAAAAAAAATTCACTATAAGATGCCTATATTTGTGGTTTAGGATAAAAACATATAGCTATAAATAAGTCTAAATCAAATGAATGGAGATGAATGGATTTGGATGATTTTTATATAAATGACTTTGTTGGATGAAATACATTTGTAGTTTATTGCATTAAGATGATGGATGACTATTGGAAGGGATTTAAAACTCAATTGTTTAACCTCTAAAGGACCATCATGCATTTTGGGGCAACATAGAAATTTTGGGCATGTACGTGTGACTGGAGATTTGCATATTTAAAGCTGAATTTTAATAGAAGGTGAAGGACAAGGAATATCTTTAATATGCACTAAATTTCATGACATTTGGAAATACAAGTAAAAAGTTATGGCCTAATATGTAACTTTTTTCCTAGCCAAGCAGTCTAGGCAGATCATAAAAAATCACTTTCTTCATTGCCAAAAATTAGAAATTTGAAACAAAAATTAGAAATTGATTTTCTAGAGTTATATATACATGAAAAGCTTTAAATCATTCCATTTTAATCAATGGGTCAAAAGTTATGAGAAGTTTTAGTTTGCGGATAGTTATAGATTCTCTACTCTAAAATAAACTTTGAAGTCATTTATCTTCCTTAATTTTCAAAATTCCTTGAAAAAACAAAATTGTAGGATGTAGATTGTTGATTACAACATTTAAACCATTGGGATTGACATTTTTCAATTACATAACTAAATTCTTAACAAATTTGTATTTTGAATCATTCTCTACATCTTTCTATTTACTATTTTTTTCCTATATATTGTACAATTCCAAATGATCTTCAAGCATATAGACAACTTGCCTTGAAGGATGAATTCAAAGAAACACCAACATTTTGGACATTTTTTCATAGAAAAGTGAGCTTGTGAAGTACATCTGCCTGATTTTCTACAGGGCAAAAAAAATGATTTCAGTAAATTTTAATGCTTATATCTTGCAATCCACGCATTGGAAATTTCTCAAGTCAGCATACTGTAAGATTCTATGGTTACATGTGTCAAATTTGTTTTTCAAAAATTTGGTACTTGTACTAGAAATGGCAGTTTTGGAACGTTTTTGCTGAAAGCATGGTCAAGGAACTTAAGAAATTAAGATAAGGATTGATGTTTAACCCCTAAAGGTTTTTGACTATGTTTTCACAAAAAAACGCTCCCAAACTGCCATTTCTAGTACAAGTATCAAATTTTGGAAAAAAAACATTTTTGGACACATGTAACCATAGGATCTTGTATTAAACTAGTTTGAGAAGATGTGGAAAAAATTTCAGAAATTTCCACCGTGTAGATTGCAAGATATTAGCATTTGAAGTGACAAAACCCCCTTTTTTGTCCCTGCGAAAAACCGGGCAGCTGCACTTCACATGGTCACATTTGTAAGAAAAAATGTCCAAAATGGTGGTAACTCTTTGGATTCATTCTACAAAGCAAGTTAGCTACATGCTTGAAAAATTTCAGATCATTTGGAATTGTACAACATATAGGAAAAAAATAGTAAGTAGAAAGAAGTAGAAAATGATTCAAAACACTAAATTGTTAAGGATTTAATTATGGAATTGAAAAATGCCAATCCAAACGATTGTAATGTTGTAATAAACAATCTACACCTTGTGTTTATATTTTTTTCCAAAAATACTGAAAATTAAGTTAAATAAAGGACTTCAAAGTTTATTTTAGAGTAGAGATTCCATAACTACCCGCAAACTACCCACAACTAAAATTCCTCATAACTTTCATCTCATAAATCAAAGTGGAATGATTCAAAGCTTTCCTTGTGCACATAAATCTAGAGAACCAATTTCAAATTTTTATTTCTCTAGAAAATGATTTTTAAAGAAGTTTTTTTTGTTGCGCAGGCTGCCCGCCGAGTAATGAAAACTACGTGTCATACCATAACTTTTAAACCATGTGGTCAAAAGTTATGAAAATTATTGGGCCCTAAAGCTACTCCTTGGGCACATCTTGTGTGAAAATTTCAAAGAAAAAAAATAAAAATTCCATTCGTGGTGAGCTGCCCCAAAACGCTATGTTGTCAAAAAACGGTGTTTGGTCCTTTAGGGGTTAAGTACCTTGGATCAAAGGTATAGAGACTTTTGGAAACTAAAGACTTGTATTTACATGGCATTATGAAACCATTTTAAGGAAGGTACCGTTTCCAATTAACATTTGTAATTTCTTTCAAACATTATTAAGATAAAAGGCTAATAACTTTATTCCTATGCTAACACCAACATTTACAAGTTCTAATTACATGTTGTCATCCAAGAGTAATGACATGTTGCTAGTTGAGAGAAATAGATTCAATTTATAGAAATTCCAATTAGCTCTGAGCTAAAATCTTGGATTTTTCACATTGTATATTAGTATATGGAACCTCAATCGTGTGCAACATGTAATTAGAACTAAAGTCCCAAAGCCTTGCAGGGCACTTTTGAAAATTTAGATAGGCTTGTGTGACCTCAATTTTTGAGATGTTTTTTTGAAACATTTTTTGAAGTCAGATAGGAAATCACATTAGCTTTGGGGAAATATAATTTGTTTTTCAATCATTGCTTGGGAGCAAAAGTTATGCCATTTGAAGTCCAAAAAGTAGTTCTAGGGGTAGTATAAAAAAATTTACAAAAAGTTGAATATTTTTTAATTTTAAACTTTTTTCAAAGATTATACTTTTGTTGGAAAAATAACTTTTTGCTAAGATTGAAAGAAAAAATAAATTATTAGTAGCTCTACAATGGAACTGAAACACAATAATTAATTAGTAAGATTATTTTAACAAAAAAATTTAACCCTATCTAACAATTTTTTTGAAAAATTGTTAAAATTAAATTCAAAAAAGAATTGAAAATGTTATTTTTTCAACAAAAATGTGGTCAAAGTTTTTGAAATTTCTTTCATATATTTTTATAATAGTCTTATACAAAATCCTATGGAAAAAAATATATTTTTAAAACTTCTTTACTCTTTGCAATAGAAATGGTAGTTTTGAATGTGTTTTGATGGAAAAATGGCCTTGGAACTTTAGGAATTAAGCCACCACTTAGAGTGTATAAACTTTACCTCACATACAAATCCAGCATTCAAGTAATATTTTCAAAAGACTATAAGAAGATGAATGATAGAATAATCTCTTCATAAAAATTAAGATATTTTTTTATAGAAGAAATAAAGATTCAAGGATCTTTAACTCCTTGAGGAAATAGCGTATTTAAGCAATAAGGTTACATGATGCAACCCAATACTTCAAATTTCTTTCATGCTTTTTCCTATATTTTTTCATTTTGGGATCGAGCTTCCATTAGAACTTCTTTGTCTTCTTCTTCATCCTTATAAAGTTCATGGACTTTGATAAATTACTAGTAGATATACAGTCTACATAAAGTTGTAGACTACACTTGGTCTAATTTGTCACTATTTAGAGTTGCATATATATATTCATGGGTTCAAAACATTCCTAGATAAGAACAAGTAATTGAAACACTAAAGTTAAGCTTAAGTATTAGATAGCGTGAAGAAATGTCCTTTGAAGGATGCCATACTAATATACAATAATGCATCACCTTCTTTAGATTTATTGTTTGGGGTCTTGCCAAAAGAATGGACTTACCTAAAAGTAATTGGAATTATTGTTGAGAAAAGAGCCATTTGTATGATTCCAAAAGATATGTTTACTATCAAAGGCCATTGTAGAATGCATTCACCAATTGTTGTAGGTGATGGTGCAAATTCATTTCATTGTAGATGACATTATATATACATACCAAGTTTTTTAGGTGACTGTATGAAATTTGATCAAAGAGAGATTTTCATTTTATTTTCTAGAATAATTTTTATTTAATTTCATTTCATTTTTTAGAATGTTTTTTTTATTTCATTTTATTTCAAATCCTATAATGCTTTTTATTTCATTTCATTTCATTTCCTAAAATGCTAGCTAAAAACTTTGACGGGACATCCGTGGCTTGCAAAGAAAATGCCATGCTATTCTACACAAGGTGGGGTGGAAGGAGACTAATCTTGGCAAATTCAAAGATACGTTAGAGAATTGGTCCATGCTCCCAATTCATTTCTACAACTGCTAGCTATTGGTTGTGTTGATTGAGCATGTTGTTGTCGTTGTTGCTTGGAATGTTGCGACTAGAATCATTCGATGGCATGTCAGGGTTTTTAGTGTCACGTCATATTTGAATGTTAGGATGACAAACATAATGTTAGGATTCAATTCCAAAGTCCATTAGGATTTGGAAAAAAAATATTATTTTTATGAAACAACCCATCCATCAAACTTCAAACTTGACAACTTGTCTATCCAATCGACGGACAAACAATAAATAAAGAAAAAGAAAAAGATTTGACTAATATAAATCCTAACGCGTTAGAATGCATCTCAACCAACACTGACGGACATCTTGATGGAAAAAGCTAGTGTCACATCAGGATAGAAAACCCTATTGCAAGTAGTAGTTGCGTCTTACGGTTGCAATTGGCCAGAGATGTAGATTGGTGCAACGTCTTAAAGGAGATTGGTGGCGCGATTTATTGCTAGCAATTGACGTCTCTTCACAAATGGTGTGACATATTAATTGTATAAATTGTCAATTCATACAAGAACCACTTCTACACAATTTGTTGTTGTGTCACAAAACTCACGATTTGTTGTACATGCTGAAATTGTACTTTCTCTCACTTTAAAATTCATCAATTGAATTGAATAACTAGGGGCTAATTTACCATGAAATCAAATTGAAGAAACATATAAACATGAAAATGCAAGCCTGCCATTCAATTCAGGCATGAAAACTAAGAATTTACGTACTAAAGAACTAGCTAATTGCAAGCAACTTAATTGCATTAAAACCTTGGCAATGTCGGTACTATGTCTTGTGTCTATGCTGTGATTTAATACTTATGTATTTTATCTCCCTTATTGATGTTATTTTCTACAAATGTTGTGATAGAATGGATTCAAAGTGTAGACATGTATTTGCGGTCACAAAGATAGTCACACTGATAGTGAATAGAATGATGAGAATGTATTGTACTTCCAAATTGTGCAATTCATGCTATCAACAATATTACATTGATACTAAATCTGTAAAGTTTTCCAATAGATTCATTGGCCAAAGATTCAACTCCTACAAGTATCAAGATATATGAAAAAATCGGAAAGTATCCATTCAAGTTGTATGATCCAATTTAAAGATTGTTGAACGTAGAATATTTCAAAATGATTCACTTGGGTATCATATTACATTGTAAAGTGGAGGTAGGTACCTTCCAAACTGCCACATCTTGATAAGGTATTGTGCCTAGTTGCAATTATTGCTTTGGTCAAATTTTCATATTTTCTTGTTATCAAGTAAAAGTGAGGATTTTCTTTTAAAATTTTGCAATCTTGATTTCTAATAATCTCTTGGACGCTATCATTGCAATTGAATGAAATACAAAATCTACTCCTCACACCTAGGACATTTGTCAATACATTATATTGTAAGAAAAATATATTAGTTGAGTCGTCATCCATAGTAAGAACCCCAACCATGATGAAATTACAAAGAATTAAGTTGTGTGCCATTGACTGTTTTCACAAAACGGACCTTAAATAAGAAACCTTGCACAATTTAATTTGCAAAAAATAATTAGATGGCCAGATTATCATTATTAGATTGAAACCTAGAATACCTAGCGCTAATAAAAAAGATAAAAAATCCTTCACGCACCACTCATAAAAACTTACAATATGGATCCCAAGTTGCAATATCTAGAGAAGACCTTCAATGCTTTTAATCACTTTGTATAATTTAAAGAACCTTGATACTGGTGAAATAAGATATAAAACGTTATGTACATTTCTACAAAAATTAAAAGACAACAATAGGACGGCATGTACAAGTTTCCAAGAGCACACTTTTGAATTGACAACATTTTGAAACAAACTCAAACGCTAAAAAACAAATCAACAATTTCAACCAAAAGATAACAATTGTCCCATAATTGCAGTACAAAACTCCTGAAAAGCAACAACAAATTAAAGTGTCAAATCCTCAAATTAGTCTACATTCCACCGTCATTGTAGAATGCATTTGCCATGTTGGTCTGTGTATCTTCCGAGTGCCTGCAACTTTTCAAACTTCATGAAGTAGAAGCAACATACTCATATTTGTCCTAGTTGGTTTAGCATCCCTCACCTTTGACTGAAGCTTGTTGTTTCCTCGACTTACGAGTGACCTCTTGGACTACAACTACATATATTGAGAAGCATGACTTGTTAGCAATACGTTGCACCGCCAATCTCTTTTGGAACATTACACTAGCCCACATCTATCGCCAATTACAATGCAAGAAGCAATTTCTTCTCTTGCCAAAGTCCAATTACAACTACTACCTATCCTAGGATTTTCTTTACTAATATGACATTAGCTTTTGCTGTTAGGATGTCCGTCAACATTGGTCGAGACTCATTGGTTGGGACACGTCTTAATGTGTTAGCATTCACGTTAGTTTATTTATTTATTTTTGATGACATGTCCGTCAACTGGGTAGACATGCCGTCAAGCTTGATAGATAGGTCGTTCCAAGGAAAAAATTCCAAACCCTAATGGACGTGGGGGTTGAATCCTGATGTTCCATCCATCATCTCGACGTTTAGACGTAATGCGATGCTACAAACACTCACATGCTTCTAGTTGCAACATCCCAAGAACCAACAAAATGTAGAACCAACACAATCAACAATACTTCCCATTTGGAAGTTTTAACATTAGGGAACTTACCAAACAAAGTCTTCTTAAGGCCTATCATGCTTTCTAAAATTTGTAGAAGAAATCATAATTGATTTCCCAGTTTGAAGATAAAAATTCACTCCTCTACGGTTGAAGGAAAATAAAGAAAAAATTTGAAGTCAAAACCTAAAAATTGTTTTCTAATCTTTTTAATATTTAATAATTAAAATTTGAATTTCTTCAAACAATATTTTTGAAACTTTCACTTTGTAGTTGATATTAAGATATTCCCAACATTTGAATCTTTTGAATCAATCTACCAGGATGAAGATTTTATTTATTTATTTATTTTAAAATTGAACTTTGATTGAAGATATCTCAAAATCCATATAGCCAAAGTTTGTGAAAATTAGAAGGTAGATTAATATTATGGGAAACTTTGTTAAAATGATGGTACTCCATACTCTATTTTTTCATTAATTTCCTTCTTTAGCTTTAAAGTCTAGAACTCATATAGATTTTAGACCACAAGGTCTAAATGTAGAAGTACCAAGTTTGTGGAATATCGCTATTTTAATGAAATTATGCATTAATTTGATAGTACTGAATAAGATCCTATGCTTAGAATTTCAATAAAAAATGATTTTGAAAAAAATTCTACTTTCATTCAAAAATGGTGATTTTGGAAGGTACCTCCTTTAGGCACTTGGAGAATAATTTCTTTACTTTCATATCCATTTTTCAACACCTTATAAATATGACAAATCATTTGTAGTACTAACGTTTAATTTCATGTGTTTTATCAATTTTTGATTATTATCTTTTGGTTGAGACCGAGTATGAAGTTGAAATTGTTGATCATACAGCTTGAATGGATACTTTACAATTTTTCTATATGTCTTGATACCTATCCGCGAGCTTGGTAGTTGAATCCATGGTGAACCACAGACAACAACTAAACAGAATTATTGATTGCTAACTCCAACAAGGTTAACAAATAGAGAGGCACACGGAGGAATGAACATTTAAGGTTGGGCGCAATTGGAGGTGGAAGCAGTCGATGCGCATGCTGTCACGCCATCTAATTGGATGGGTGGCACACCGTGAATGGCTTGGACTTGGAACTTGCTACTTCCTACGTGAGCTTATTGATTGATTTGGCCTATAGTTTGCCAAGAATTTGACTACTAAGTTTGAAAGTTGGTATCAAGACATGTATATGAAGAAATTGCTCGAGAAATTGTATTGCATGAAAAAAAAATTGTTTGGCTTACGGAAATGGAAAAAATACAAATTGGCAAATACACAAAAATTGTAAAAGTAATGTAAAGCTAAAAGTATTAAAGTATTGGCAAATATTTTTCAAAAATAAAAATAAACATAAAATTAAAAACATTAGCTCAATGTCAAAGTGTTCTACAGCCTAATGAATATAGTTCAATGGATAAATGACTCTTTGCAACCAATATTTCAATTTCCTTCTAATTTTTTAATTTTTGATGAGATTGAAATTTAGAAATTCAATATCTTTTGCCTCGTTGGTAGCAACACTTTAGACTCTCTTTTATGTATATACCTTTGTTGAGGGAATTTTGACAAAACCGAGGCGCACCCCCATCAATCCAATAGTCACTGAGATCCTGACATCATTAAAACAAATATGTAAACAAACAAACAATTGTCTATTATAGAAAATAATTTTTGCATCCATCCGTCTATCTTTAATTATATAAGAAGCCATTAGAAAATTTATTTCAAAATGACCATACAAGTAATTATTTTCATTATGCATAATGTACATTAAAAATGTAGTTTTAGTTCCAAATTCATTAGAGTATTGTCATTCATGTTTTTAGAATTCTAGGACTTTATGAACTCATGCCTAATAAATTTAATCACTATACTTTGTTTTAATAATTTTTGGTAAGAAGCCAATTGATTAGCTTGATAGCTAAAGTTAGCCAAGTAGTTAGAGGTAGGAATTAATAGGTAGAATAATGCCCAAAAAGAAAAGGTGGAAAGGAAGTTATAGTAGAGGTAAAGGATAAAAATAGAAAGGATATAAAGCCAAGAGGGATAAGACTTGGAGAGAAAAGTAAGAAGAATAAGTAGCTATGGATCATATAATAAGGTAGCATGTCCATATTAGTTATGTGTGTGCTTTAAAAATTGCTCCTATTATTTACCCCTAAATGCCCAAAGCCTTTTTGAGCTTCTAGGAAATTGTTCCAAACTAAACAAAAAATCAACATTTTGATAAGCCATATCAATTTTTTAAATTTTTTAACCATACAAGTTCAAACTAGACATGTTAGAGATCACATAAAAAAAAGAAAACACAACAATATTACTTATGAATAGATTGAAAGTTTGTAATGTCTAATCATGAGGGTGTTAAAATTGCAAAATTGATTTGAAGTCTTTCAATCTTCTTTTTTGTCACCTGTCAAATCTAAAAAGTTGGTCACCAAATTTTTTTATGAATAAAGGGTCGCATATGCATAATCCCAATCAATTAATGGCTTCTCAAAATCTACTCTACAATTCTTTTTAATGAATTTCTAGTGTGATTTTTTCTCCAAGATCTAGTGTATTTGAGGCTCATTTCCAAGAGCCTTCAAACACTACGGAAAGTCAAGAGTGCAATGGACATTTTTGCGCAAATCTTAAATAGAAAAATTGTAATCAATCATTTTTAAAATTGGATTTTTGATGCTAAAAATAGACTTCAAAAATGATTTTTTCAAAATATGTATATTATTAAGAATAGAAATTTGATTAGGTTTTCATTAAATTCAAAGTATCATCAACACCAAAATTTGGTGCCTTGGGCATTTAGGGGTTAAACCGTGAATTGTTACTATAATAATGAAAAATAGTCCAGTGATGAATTGGTGCCAATTGGAAATTATTGTTGTCCAATTATACAAGGTGGTTAGGTACTCAATTTGATTTGGAAATAGACAAATTTTTGGTTTTAATAATGTGGAGTTATAAGTGGTGGAAACTTTGTGCCATCCTAAGCAATTACTTGCATCATGTTGTTCAAGTTTAAGGTTTCCATACCTTTGTTTTTGGACTGCATTTGCACCATTGATGGACAACTGTTTGACATTTAATGGTAGTACAGTATCCAGCAATTCTCAATTGTCCAACCTATTCTTCTATTAAAAAAAATTGCAGATTGTATCACATGATTAACATTTTTTGTCTTGCATAACTAACAATCAATTCTTAGGCAATTCCAATCAAGCATACCAAATTTGGGGTTTAGAAAACCAAAATTCCATTTGAGGTGAATTGTTTCATTAAAATTTAACGATGTTTTACGATAATCCATTGAAAAACTTTGATAATTATTTTTTTAATTTAATTGCGGAAATATGTAAGAAACATCCATAAGCACATCTTTCCTTCAATAAGCATCTCCAAAAAAAAATTCTTGACTACAATTTTAAAAGTTGAGGTCATAATGTCTAAATTTTGAAAAATAGATATGTCTTTATTGTTATTAGATTTTGGCAAAGCAACTGTACTTTCATGGTCAAATGTGCAAAATTAGTAACAATGTGTTGGTCAAATAGAAAAATCTACTTACGATAAAGAAATATCTATTTTTCAAAATTTGAACATTGTCACTCCAACTTTTGAAGCCTTTGTGAAAAAATCATAAAACATTTTGGAGATGCTTATTGAAGGAAAGATATGTAAATGGATTTTTTCTACATATTGCCACAATAGAATTAAAAAATTCATCACTAATGGTTTTCAATCAATTATTATGTAAAACTATGAATTTGAAATGAAATAATTAATCAAAAATGGAGTTTTGCTTTTTTGAAATCCAAATTTGGTTTGCTTGATTGGAAATGCATAAGAATTCAATGTTGATTATGCAAGACAAAAAATGTCAACCATAATATATTATGCCAACCATAATATATTATATATTATGTAAAATTCTTTTGAATGGCATAATAGGGAGACAATTAAGAATTGTTGAATATTGTATCTATAGCCTCAATAGCACCCTATTGCTATGAGATTTTTAAAAGCATACCAAATTCAATTTTAGTCTATAAATTATAAATCAAATTATGATGGATGCATCCCCCTCTTTAATTTTCTTGAAAATTTGTTAGAAAATGTTTAGATCCGTATAGAAAAGATCCTAAGCCAATACGATCTTAAATGGGCGGTTTTTGCCCCTCCTACCTAATAGAAATGAAAAGAAGATTAAAGAATTCAGCTCCAAATGGCTTGAGATTTTATTCCAAGTAAAAAAGTCATGTAGTTTATTTTTTTTCCTATCATCTTCTTGTGGTGAGCCTAAGGTTGCTTTGCCAGGCACAACAACATTCTATCTATTATGACGTCTAAGATGTAGACATGAACTTTAATCTATCTTATAAGCAAATTTTTAGAATATACCTAGAATATGTGGGAATATTAGAATATAATTACACTAGTGCAAAAGGGATGTTGAAATGACAAGGTTTAAATGACATTTATCTAAAAAATGTCATTTCAACATGTCATATAAGCACTTTTGTCATTTAAACAATGTCATTTAAGCACCCCTTTTGCACTAGTGGATATATATGCCTAGAATATTCAATCACATGAAATATCTAAGCATATTTGAGAATGTCTAGTATGTTAAGTAAATGTCCACTAAGACTGTTCAACAAGGATAGAGCTATATGATCAATGTGGCCCCAAACTCATTTGATAAGACAATGATGGATGAGCACAGAACAAATTTGACATAAACAAATGTTTTGATTTTTTTGAGAATGTATCTTGAATTCTCTTACTACAATTCCTCAATTATTTAGGTTTTCAAAGTATAAACAAGTTCTAATACTAGTGATTGTAAGAGAAAAAAAATTATGTATTTGTTGACATTCATGTGTAGGGTGTACCAAATGCGTAGCTCTTGATTTTAACCCCTAAATCCCTAATCAACCATTTTATGGTCCCTGCCTAACTTAGAGGGGGCCTAGATCCCAAATAAATTATTATTTTGTAACTTTATATTTTTCTCATGTAGTTAGTCAATCTATCTTTCCAATTTAAGGGATTCACAAAATTTCAAATTGAAGTGGAAACTATATATAAGAGGCTTCATTTCATTAATTAGTTGGGTTCAAATTTCAAAGAGACTATTTTTAATGTCTACGATTCATATCAACTACCAATAGTAAAGATATATAAATCACAAAAATATATTAAAAGCACATTTATTTTCTTTGCATTTTTTTCAACAAAGAGGTAAGTAATTTTTCAATGAGGGAATTTCCACTACCATTTGCTTCAATCAATTCAATGAAGTCTTAACAAAGTTTGGATGAATCTACAATCTTTCATCCAAAATTTTACATTTGAAATCATCCATGAGTCACTTTTTGGCTTCAAGTGCACTTAGGGTTGACTTGTTTAGGGCACATTCACACCAAGGATGTTTTATATGTAGAATATAAATTTTAAACTAGTGATGTTAGCAAGAGTTTAAAATATAATCCTACAGGTCTATTACGGTCATAAAAGAGGAAGATCTCCAAAAACTTGAAGAAATAGGAAGGAAGAGAGAAAAAAAAACTTGCCGTAAGGGACAAGAAAAAAGAACTAACTCTAGCAATGAAAAAACATGATAAACAATGGAGTGCAAAGAATGTCAAAGCTTATAAGAAAAAGCTCTATATTTTATTTAAGTCACATGTCTCCAAAGTAGCATAATACCCACCATTTTATAGTGGAATCATTTCAAACATGTAAAAATAAAATTAGAAAATAGCCATTGAAAGAAGGAGAGCAAAGGAGAAAAAACAAAAACATTAGCCTTTATATGATTCTATAAGAAGTTCAATTGACAATGATCCTAATGAAGATAAATTTTCCAACCATGATTGAGAGTTTGTTCATACAAACAAGGAAGTGACTAAGGAACAAATAGACCCCACCTTACTAATGGAATTTAAGTACCTTCTTTATTTTATTTTCACATCTAATTATTTTGAAGATTATAATGTCATGGCTACAAATTACAAACTTCAAGAGTTTATCAAATAACCGCCATGCACAACAATGGATTAGGGTGAAGAATCCCTCCCCATCTCTATATGGCAATGGTGCATGAACTTTAGTTGAATTTGAAATCTTAATTTATCCATAGTATTAATGTACCCTATATATTCAACCATCCACTAGGTGAATGATTAATATTTTTAAAGAATGAACCTCATTCAATTAAAATTGACTAGAAAAGCATCAAGAAAATCTTATAACATATCAATGAATTTTATAAAAAAATAGTGGACATGAATCAATTATTTGGATATTTTAGAGAAGATAGAATTATTCAATGTAATTTTAATCCCCTAAAGTTCCAAGGATATTTTTAAAATTCAAAAACCACTCAAAACTCCCATTTCTAATGCACAAAACAAAAAAATTTACATTTGTATCTTTTAAATATTTTATATCTTTTAGATATAGGATCTTTTACTAGTATAAAAATGTTTGGAAGAAGTTTCAAAAACTTTAATTGTAAAGATTGCATGATATAAGTGTTTATAGATATGAAAACAAGTTTTTTTTGCACCTAGCCTCACTAAATTATAAAGCTTTGAATTCTCTTAACTTAAAATCTTTGTATTAAAAATTTTGAACTAAGAAAATTTATGTTGAAGAATTGAGTTGAGAGTTTGGGTAAAAAACTACGTACACACACATACTTCTCTCCTTGATATTCACATTAAATAATTATTAAGTTGAAGTTGGTATGAGAGAGAAGGAAAAAATAAAATGTTAATAGCTCTAAGATGGAATTGAAACCATGGTTATATGATATTTATATTATAAGAATCTATATTATGGGTACCTATATTATAAGCACCTTCTCTGGTCATATGATATTTTTATTATAAGTGTCTATATTATAAGTACCTTTCATGGGTATAGGATATTTATATTATAGGTGCCTATATTATAAATATATATGTTATAAGCACCTTCTATGGTTATAGGAGATTTATATTATAGGTATCTATGTTATAGGTACCTATATTATAAACACCTTCAATAGTTGTGAGTACCTACTTACATCTAGGCTCAAGGTTATAGGCTTGCATTTCTAGGCTCATATGCTAACGTCATTGGAATTGAAACACATTAATATCAATAGTGACATTATTCTATCAAAAAAAATAAACATGCAGGATTTTTTTGTTTTTTTTAATTGTGAAGTTGAGTTCATAAACAGATCCATTACACTATTTTCTCAAGAATTAGCTAACATTGCCCACAAAATAAGATGCTCCATAACTTTCACAATCATGAGGGTTGCTATTATGTGAGCATAGGAGTGTGAGCCCATGAGTCTAAAATACTACATACCTATGTTATAGGTGTATATACTATAGAAATCGTCTATAATTATAGGATATATATGTTACAAATATCCATATTATAGGTGTTTATGATACATATACCTTCTATAGTGTGTGGTATCTATATTATAGGTATCTATATTGTAGGCTCAATGCTCACAAGCTTGCATTCTTAGGCTCACATACTAGCACTATTGATTTTCACATCACTTATCCAAATAGAATGATTCAAATCTTTCCACATAGACAAGAGTATAATCTATACAAATTTATTTGTTTAAAATTATTTTTATTATTATTATTATTATTTTCTGGCTCACCCTTGCCTATTTTTTGATTTGGTTGGCAAATTTTTTTGCTCCCAACCACTCATTTAGAGAAAAATTGAACTTCTTGAAAGCCAATCAATTTTCCTATTTTGAATAAAAGTTTCAAAAAATCATGCCCAAACCACACTGCCTTTTTCTTATAGGGTACAAACATAATGTTTTGTGCAATATAGATTCTAATGTCAAATGCAAGAATTTATTCCTGGGCGGTTCTTCAAACCAAAGGCTAACTTAAGATTGAGGAGATGCTTGCAAAGCGTTGGTAGTTATCAGAAGTGACGAAGTATTTGCTCTCATACAATTTTCACCTGATGTGCAGAAAAAGCAACAGTACATACTGGCCTTGGAAAATGACTTGAAATGTATCAGTAGGTTTTTAAATTTTCGATGCTTTCAGATTTGAATTGATTGAAGATTTCAATTTGTTTGGGGGCAATAGGTTACTCCAGATGGATCGAAAGATTTCATTAAAATTTAACAGTTCAAAGAGATGGAAGTGAAAACACTGGGCATAAAAGCACAAGATTTGCGAGTCTGTAAGCTAACTCTGCCTATGACAGGCAGAATTTTGGACCAGCCTAATACATAAGCAATACATGAGCAAGACACAAGTACTGAAGTTCTGGGTCTGCATCAGGCTGGTCCAAAGTTGGCCTGTCATAGATAGAGTTACCTTACAGACTCCCAAAAATCTCCCAATAATAACACCAATAAATTGTAGCATGTGAGAAGTAAAAAAAGCAACATAAGAAGGTATCTAATACCCTGATTTCTGAGAGAAGGCAAAGAAGAGGAACCATCTTGGCACTCCTATCCACTTTGTCGTCATATTTACACTTCAGAAGTGCATTAGCGTTTGCGATTCTTGCTATCCTCCTCGACGTATGACCTCAAAGCCCTAAACCCTAAACTCTCAAGCACAGGATTGAAAGCAAAAAGCTCCCTTACAGCAGCTTTCCTGCATAAGACTAAACTCATCTAAATCACTTGATGAAGATGTCCGGAGCCTGCTTCATGCTCCTTCTCTCTGACTCATCAAAGTGGTGCCGGGTTCTGCTTCAATACAACCAGAGCAAGAACCAGAATGGTAAGTACCATACAGGCCTTGAAGTTAGGGGACGTCAGTTGGGTCACTGTCTTGTCACCGAAGATTTTCCGGTTCACAAATCCGAAGACATGCACCGTTTATAAGGTATCCACCATGGTATTATCCATCATCTCCCACGTACACCACATTCCGTATGCAATTTAAAGCAACCAGGAAAGGATTCGCACGCTGTGGTTGCCTCGTCAGTGCTGGAAGAGCTCGACTGATTTCTTCATATTAACTTTCATAGATTACATCACATGATAAAGACAAGGTTAGTGGATTGTTCATCAGTTGTCATGTCCATAAAAACAAGTTAATTACTCAGGAATAAGCCCACGGTAACACATTTGGAAGATAACAAACTAAAATGGAGAATGTACTTCGGCATCTATCATCAATGTATGTATGCTTGTCAAAGATTAGAAGCGTAAAATCATAACATTCACACGAACCTCCATTGTGAGAGACTGGTCATCGCATGAGCTCTTGGACCTTCTCAATCTTCACATACGCATCCCAAATTGCTGGATCCCTAGCTAGCGAGTGATACCACTGGCTAGCGCCCACATAACACTCACATACAAATTATTTCCCAAGCATCAATAAAATTATTTACAGACAAGTCACCGTAGAAAATGTCATGAAGGCTTGATAAGTCCGTTGTTACTAAATTGCAATGGAGAGGAGATCGGCAGATAGAAAACATCTAAAATAAGATTGACCTCGTCTGGCTTATCCATGATGCTTTTGTAGTACCAGACACCGACACCACAAACCCCTTAAGTTCAGCTAAAATGCAAAGGTCTACTAAAAAATAAAAACAGGAATTATTAATAAAAAATAAAACTCTAAAACTAAAAAGAAAAGGCGGATTAAATCACAGTGAAAGAAAGTACCAAAATTTCAGGATCGGTCAGAAGTAAATCGATGCATCTATTAACGACATGACTTCCACCCGGTATGAATTCAATAGAGACTCCAAGAGAATGGGTCTCAAGCGTAAATTAACATCAAATAATGGTAACTTCATCAAGTGAAAAGATCGAATACAACTATTTTGAGTGCCAAAGACAATATGCAGGAGACATGTCATATGGGTATCATATATGAAGTAGCCAAAACGGTCGACCAGTTCTCACGGATAGGGCTAAATGCAAATATCTTGCAAATAAACCTCGCTTCGTTGCAAAAGGTGCACACATGCATACCTGGCAGGCATGTTAATTCCTCCTGCAAGAGTCTCAGTTGCAAAGACCACTTTGATGAGACCTTTCTGGAAAAGCTCTTCAAGGAATGCTTTCCAAGTTGGCAAGCAGTCAGCGTGATGTGCAGCCACCCCGTGCAGAAGTGGTTTCACTGCCACTTCACGTACAGAATCCGGGTGCTGCTCCCGAAAATTTTCAAGTGCATTTCTAACTCGCCTCTGCTCCTCGAGAGTCAACAGATCGGTTCCCTGACGCATTTAAGAAAAATTGTCACAGAAATTCAGTGACAAACGCACAATATAACTCCAGAAACGAAAATCTCCAGAGATAAAGGGACATTTCGCATTTTGCAACTTACGAACTAAATCCTAAAGAAAACACATGTGAATTACAATGCGCACGGACAGTGATGTCGAGGCAAGGAGAGTGGATATTACCAGAAGATAATGAACAGCAAGGTCACAGCCCCTGCGACTGAAAATGAACCAAATAGCTGGAAGCATGTCCCGTTCTTTCAACTGGTGCAACATATCCCTGATTTGCGGGATCTGAGTGAACCAATTCAGAATCAATCGATAGTTACAAGTTCCCGCTCCAGTAATTCTCAATTAAACCAACATTTTCAAAGGGATGTGTTGAAGCAACATGGACATGAAGGTGCTCTTATAACTGTCTGCGCCCAAGAAACTGGAGCTCCTCTTCAGACACACGCTGCTCTACTTGCCCCCACCCAACTGATCGCCGCTGATTTTCACTGCGGACGTCGGGTCCTTTGCCAGCTCTGAGAAGTTTTCGCTGCTTTCTCCGTGGGAAGTCTGATACTTTACCCCAGAATGGATAGGGTTCTCTTTCACACTCGGTCCTCCTGAGGTTCAGCCTCCTGCAGAAGAAACAGAGGGCGCGATCCATCAATGTGAGTACAACAGAACCAAATCATCCCACATGTAAATGCACAATGCAAGCGTTTCTAATGTAAAAGTTGAAAACTAATAACGAGCACAGCCCCAATAACATTATCAGCTCTTCCAATTAGAATTTGAGAAGCGAAGACTAGACTTCTCACCAGTTCATTTCATTCCCTTGTTCGTTTAAGAGTGGGTGAAGCGAGTGGCGAGTAGAAAAATGCCAAACAAGTGGAACAGGTCTTCTCGATGATGTCACAAGTTCGGTAGGACCATGCATCTGACCACACAGCACAAGATTAATCTTCAAGTTTGAAATCTCAGAGGTGGCACAAAACGAGTAAGCAAAGATTTCCCACGAGTAACGCTCCCATGTTATTCAAAGCTAAGATACTTCACTGCCATGCTATCAGAATATGAGGGAAAAGAGTCGGGCAATCATACAAGACTAATTTCAACAAAAACTTCGGGTTCTCACGCTTCAAAAGGTCTCGAAACAATGTATAGTCATGATGCATAGCACTATTCTCGGTAGCCTAAACAATTGTAGATCTGGCCATATTGTATTGAATCGGAACATTATTAGCATTAAACGCACCTGAGCGATAGCTCCTCTGGGTTAGCAACGGTGGCTGAAAGACAAATTAGCTGCACTTCCTTGGGTCAGTAAATCACCTGCTCAACAAGGACACTAACATCAGATGAGATTGAACCTTGAATGCACTAGAATTCCTGGACTTGCGATAAACTTGTAAGAATTGCAAAAGCGACGTGAAAGGCCACAGCAAAAAGGAGAGAGCTACACCAACACAAAGCAGTCAATGATCATGGCTAATTCTTACGAAATGAGTAAAATGTTAACCGTAGCAAGTACTGCAACGAATATGCGGAACTTTTAGTAGAAGTGTTTGAAAACTAATGTCTCTTTCCATACAGTTCCACGGGAGAGATCACTAAGGTAATGCACTTCGTCCAGTACTACAACGTCCACATTCATGAGACGACCTCCTTCCTCCCCGCTTCCAACACTGCAAATGCGACAGTATGAGATCTTTCTTCACAAATTTATATAAT
The DNA here is from genome assembly GCA_951230915.1 of Antitrichia curtipendula. Classification (NCBI taxonomy): domain Eukaryota; kingdom Viridiplantae; phylum Streptophyta; class Bryopsida; order Hypnales; family Leucodontaceae; genus Antitrichia; species Antitrichia curtipendula. The sequence goes on from OX579640.1 coordinate 10,998,569, forward strand.
TAAAAAGACTCATTCCTCTGTTGTTTCAAAAAAATCCGTATGTTATGACTCCTTATTCTCTCCATAACCAAAAGCTACAAGTCCCTTCGCGCGCTACACGTACCTACGAGACATACACTAGTGTTCACTACGGGGAGAGGAGTATCTTCAATAAGCTATCTTCATTCCACTATGGAATATTCAAGATCGAGAGCATGATATAGATTCTGAGCACAAAACTATGAATTGCAAATTTGTGACCTATTCACCATACTATAATCTTCTGGCCATCCTTCATTTTGATAATAAAATACTGTGTCCAACCTGAACAAAAAAGTAGCTTCCAATACTTAGCCCCGCAATACAAAAGTAAATAAATAAATAAATAATAATAAATTTAATGTCTGATAGACACCAATTTCAGAGTTAATCCTGAACCTATTAGAAATGGTGAAGCCTCAACACAGCACAGCGGCAATATCTCAATGAATATATGCATACTCTTTCCGTAACAAGAGTTTGATAGAGTAAAGATGGTCAAAGAAGCTCAGATTCATTGCAGAAGGCATGACCACAATCCATTCGTGTAGATGCACTTGTTGACACTTCTTCGAGACATGTCTCACACCTAACAAACTGGCTGGTATCGCCAACAACAGGTACGGCAGATTTTGTAACAGATGGTGGCAAACCAGCTTCCAGGAATATTGGAGCAGTACCCTTTTCCGCAAGGGCACAAAACAGATTTTCCATGTTCCAAGCGATAATGTATAAGCAAGGTTCGTGCCTGACGTTGTCGTATTACCAGAAACTCCACAACTTTTCTTAGGTCCTCACTCTGTATTTCAGTATCCACAAACACACATAAGAGGTTTTGAAACACGCCAGCAATGGAATAAAAGAGACTCTTTGACTATCTAAAAGCGTAAGCCTCGGTCAGACCGCCAGTGTAATTGATTGATAAAATACTTCCAAGTTACACTCGCCGAATATACAACAAAAATTTGCCTACTAATGGATAAGCCGAACAGATTGACCCAAAAGCAAAGACTAGAGCATGCATCATGTGTTCCCAACAATAAAGGTTGAAAATTTCTGTATGCACAGCAGACACCAACCTGTGCAGCGAGAAGGGACTCTTTTGTGATAACCTGCAATAAGAAGAAAGCCATAATTCACGTCAGGCTCATGGGTAACAGGATATGGATGCAGGGTCTAAACTGAGCAGCAGGCAGAAGAAGAGTACTCTCAGCATACGGTCATTGCCGCGCACTCAATTGCACCCCAGATCACAGATCAGCATAATTTCACAAATGCCGCTCATATAATTTATGACTAAGCAAGGTGCCCAGGGTTGCAAGGGTCATGAAAATCTAAGTGTCATCATGTCCCGGGCTTGTGTGTGAACTTAAAGACCGTATAGACTCCCGCAAATTAAGTGTTCAAACCTCTGGTAAACAAAAGAAACCAACATCTGCAAAAGAAAGTACAGTCTCAGGTTCTGAGAAAGCCACGCAAAACTAGAACAATCTCACCAAAACTAACCTCAGGAACCAACACGCTAAATGACTTAGGACTCTCTCATGCGGAATTATTGCATGGACGCATCGCAGTGTAGAAGATACACAGATTCAAGGCCGAAGCAGCACCTTATGACTGATATCTAGTGCATCCTGATGAGTCAAAACATCTTCATCGTCTCCGACATAATCTTCGTAGCCTCCGCAATCCTCATCGTCTCCAATATAATCCCCCTGAGACTCTGTATCTCCATAATCACTCCCATAAATGATCCCATCGTCACCCATGATTCTCTAATAGTGTTCCCTGGCAGGTTGCCGCGCTTCCGCGTGATTAGTCCAAGCGCTACACTGCTGAAAAAAAACAATTTCCATAAGCTAGTCTCGTGTTGCATCACCTCATCTCCGTCTAATTGATGAGAGAAAAAACTCGCACTCCGCATGCCAACCGACATGAACACAAATCAGCTCAATTACAAGACTAAGTCTTCGCCCCCAAAAACGCAAGAATTAGGTTATTCTACAAAGCTGTAATAAACTGGATAGAACACTGACATACGCAGTCAATTAACATGACACGCTGAGCTAAGGCATCCACTTCCTAAGATTACTACATATGACTGCCAAAACCTCGCTCTTCAGACTGCCCTTCATTCCTAGAAAAAACCCGACTAACGAACAATTCAATCGTGCATTCCTCAATACATACAAAGCCGGCCAATCAACCAACACAAATCACTCAGCGATCCTAAACCTACAACAGAATTCCTCACAAAGAATAAGACTTCACCAAATCCAGAGATCCATTCGAAATCATGTAGCTCCTCTATACGCATCAAACTCAATCCTAATACCAGAGAACCGTTCAGAACTCTTAATCCCTTCCACACAGACACAAACTTAAGAAGCAGACACACATCCAAAAACATTCTCCTCTTCTCTACTCCAAACCGACACATCGTCCTCCACACCACTAACCACCACCGGATGACAATCACCAAAACAGATCTCCATCCAACCAAAACCCCTCGCCCGTCACGATTACACAGCGCCGCAACCAAACATCGCAACCAAAAGCACGAAACCTCATGCCGTCAGAAAAACCACATGCTCTCCAGATCCAAACCTCCTAAACAAAAAAAAAGAAACCACACCTGTCGGACGCCAACGGATTCCTCTCTCCCGACGTCTGATCGCCACACAATCACGGCAACCTTGCGGCCTTTTCAGAGCACCGATTGAAGCATGGCCGGGGGTGTCGAAGAGAAGCTGTCGAGGCGATGGCGGAATAGTTGAAGCTGCAATGAAAGAGTTACGCAACGCCGAGATGCTGGCCAAACCAAAAGGCTGTGATCCACAATCACGGAACAATAAACCACGGCCGTGGTGGCTGCGTCCGAGCACCGATCGAAGCATGGCGGAGGTCGACGAGATCAGAGTGACGATGAGTCAGGATGTCATCCACGTCCGCCGCATGCAGCGTGGAATTGGTAAGTTTCAAGTCCCGGCCAATCCCGTCCCGCCACCTATCCAATTGGATGGCGCAACAACATGCGCATCGGCCCGCTTGCACCTCTTACGCCCGAAATGTACATTCCTCCGCGCGCTTCCCTCTCTGTCTGTCTGTCTGTCTGTGTTTCTGTCGTCTTCGTTGGAGTCTGCAGTCAGTAGTTCCGTTGCTATCTGCAGTTCGCTCCGCTTAGTGCTACTCCAGTTCATCATGCCTGGGGCCGCGGCAGGAAGGGCGCCTTCTTCCGACGTAGTTGGAGTCCAAGAGGTCAGTCGCAAGCCAAGGAGACGGCGAGCCACAGTCGACGGTGGTGTGGGAGATGAGGATGCCAAGGCAGCTGGAGGCAAAAGCGAATACGAATGTCGCTTTTGTTTGATGAAGTTTGAGAAGTCACAGGCGTTGGGAGGGCACATGAATCGGCATCGTCAAGGTTTCAATGCATTAAGTTGCTTGCGATTAGCTAGTTTCTTAGTACACACGAGTGGCAGGTTTGCATTTGCATCTTCACATGTTTCTTCACGTTGATTTCATGGTAAATTATTCCCTGACTATTCAATTGAATTGGTGAATTCTAGAGCGGGAGAAAGAGCAATTTGAGCATGCACAGCAAATCGTGAGTTCTGTGGCGCAACAACAAATGCCGCAGAAGTGGTCCTCGTGAGTGCCGTTGGTTTGTGCAATGAACAGATCATTTTGAAGTTTTAGTAATGGGATTTCCATCTTTTTCAAGCTTGTGAAATGGTTCTTGTGGTTTTCATCAATGTGCATGTTGCATGCAGGCTATCTGCAGAGATGATCCAGAGTCCTTTGGGACCTGGCGGCAGCAACGTTGTTGTGAATAGCCATTTGTCGGGAGGCACAACTCGCCAGCAATACGTTGCGCCACCAATCTCCTTCGGGACGTCATATTGGCCCACCTCTCTGGCCAATTGCAACTCCGGGACACAACTTCCTCCCTCACCAAGGTCCACTCACAACTACTGTCCGCCATCAAATGCTTCCAGCTGCAACATCTCGGGCAGCAACAACATGCAGAACCAACACAACCAACAACTACATCAATGGATTGGGAGCATGGACGGATTCTCCAATGCAGCTTCAAATTCGCCAAGATCAATCTCCTTCCACCACCACCCCGTGGAGAACAACATGGCAATCTCTTTGCAAGCTGCGGGCGTCTCGTCGGAGTTTTTCGCCAACATGCTCCGAAACAATAGCACCCCTAACGATGGCAGCTCTATGCAAGTTTCCCCTGGCACGCCAACAAGCTCACAGCAGGCACCTGCGACATATGATGTCAACTACAACTCACAATTGGCAAATGCATTCTACAATGGCGGTGGGATGTAGACTACTTGAATAGTTGGACACTTTGTTTTGTTGTTGCTTTTCAAGATTTTTGTACTGCAGTTGTGGGACAATTTTGGTTGTGACCAAATATAAAGTTGAAATTGTTGATCATACAATCTAAATGGATACTTTACAATTTCTTCATATGTCTTGGTTCCTACCTTTGAGCTTGATAGGAGTCAAATCCATGACCCATAAATCCATTGAGAAAACTTTATAGATTCGGTATCAATGTAATATTGCTAATAGTGTGAATTGCACAATTTGGAAGTACAATACATGATTCTCATCATTCCATTCACTACCAATGCAACTATGATTGTGACCGCAAATATACATGTCTGAACTTCAAATCCAATCTATCACAACATTAGCAAAAAGTAACATCAAGAAGGGAGCTAAAATACATGTGTATTGAATCAAAGCACAGATACAAGTTTTGACTTACAAGATTTCTATCCTGACTTTGATTGAAGCATTTCTAATCTACCCATTGGGAAAAAACTGTTGATATCGTCAAGCTACAAAGCTGATCTGTCCTTCACCACCTCTCAGACTCATCTTTTATCAGTATATTTGAACATCCATATTACTCTCAAAGCTTGATCTTCAGTTACAGATATCATGTCGGGCCTACTAGATATGAAGATATTTATATGATGCACGTAGCCTTCTGTTCAAGCTTGTCTTGCTTGAATTCAAGTCCAGATAGTTCATTCCCTGACAAGTTAACCGCTGCAAATCACAAAGTCACTAAAGTAAGACCTTCGGAGCATCCTTGAAATCAAGGGCAATTGAAAGCACTCTATTGACATACTTAAACGAACACAATCACTGTTATTCAATACCAATAAAACTACAAAATCTTTTCAATATTCATGAGCGACAATGCAGAACAAGAACTCCCAATATATCAGCAGACAAAAATTCCTTTCTAAGCAGAATGAGATTCTCCATAATAACAATGACCAAAGTGACAAGTACAATATTGCTACATTGTCTACAGTTTCAAGTCAATACAAATTTTAAAAAAATCAGGGTCCTGGGCACCGGACTTTAAATGTTGAGGAACGGCTAATGTTGCACAGCTTTCAGCGGATGTGCTCGTAGTGCACTCAAATCGAGATTGGAGTCTAGCTCTTCATCCAACTCACCAACCACACCTCTGCACCAACCGAAACATTCCATACCAATGTAATGAGGACTAAACGCTGACTCAACGATCATCCAAAAATCAAGGTCTTGCTTGAAGTGAACTAGCAACAGAAGCTCTATCAGGACATGAAGTACTCAATAGGACCATAGCAAAGGCCCCAAAGCCACAATGAATTTACGAGGCGCTTACATATTATCTCCTCGTATGATATGCAAACCCAACACAACCTGCTCTACGCCAGCCTGCACAGACGAAACAACCTTGAATAAGATGGGCCTGCCAGAATTGGAAGTGAAGAATTTCAACTCAGGGTCAACACGTTACAACTAAAAATGTACACCTTATGGCCATCATCAAATGCTGACGATACCAAAAATACATACCTTTGTAGAGTATACACGCTCATGTGATTCGTCCAATATCAAGTTCGTGGCTTGATCAAAGCCTCTCAACACACCCTGTATAAACATCAGCAGATTAAGAAGACTGCAGGCTTTCACGCAGGTGTAACCAGCAACGAGATATCTGGAGGAGATGGACAATCCCATGTAAAGTCTGTGCGTAACCCTAAAACACAGATAAACAACTATGGACCTAGGAATGAGACACTGCACTTCGAACTCTGCACAGGACGAATTCTTGAGAAATTGCTACATACCACGATGTTTCGCCCATCGTTGGTTATCACGGATATGGTCTCTGCGGTATCCATCATACACAGAAACAAAAACAAAAAAAAATCTTCAGAAAACCATGAACAGATCCTCCATATTCAAAATTTGAAAATAATCTCTAAATCCACAAGACAGTTTGCAGAAAAAACTGAGAAAACCCATCTTCTCATAAAATGGGCTCTTTCCCAGAACATTATCCAAGTGTATTTAAATTCGGAAGAATTTCCTCTTAATTAGAGGTCACCACGAATTATAAAACAGATGCAAGTCGGAAACAACTGGGGAAAACTGGAAAAGAGTCAATGAAAAACATGTGAAAACACACAGATGCGCGTCGTTAGGGCGGACTGGCGCCCACAATAAAGATGTGTAAATCTCCAAGCTCCTGACGATCCCAGTCACCCACATTCAAGCTCCATCCACACTCGGAACCCGGAAACGCACTGAGTAACAATTAGGGTTAGAGGGAAACAAGAATGCATAATGGTGAGAATGCAATACATACGATCGATGAGAGACTCCAGGCCGGTGTCGGTCGCCATAGCTGCTGCTGTTGTTGCAATGCGCAGACGATTTCAATACAGTCCGGCGATGCGCTTCGTGCTAAACGGCCGACAGTGGGAAGAAGGGGTGACGGAGTGGAGCTCCAGAGACTGCCCTCCCCAATTGCAAGGAAGCATAAACCCTAATAAACATGACTAAGTCGCAAACCCTTAGACCCGTTCCCACTGCAGGCCTTAGTTTCGCTCTCGGGTGGCGAAGTAGAGATTCCATTTCATTCAATTTTGAAAAGCATCAAAACCAATTGTAGGTGCATGTAAGCTAATATTAGTCACAATTTTTTTTCATGTTTACATAGAATTAATTATCAAAATTTGAAGTTGGAATGCCATAATGCTCTGAAAGCATCTCCACTAAATGTTCACTATTGATAGAATGAAAACTTCAAACATTTATCCTACTAATCCTAGCATTAGAAGATGCTTTTAGAACAAATGCAGTTTTAGTTCACTTCAATCCATGAACTCGAACATGTGAATGCATGTAAGTATCCATGTTTAGCCTTCCTTTCAATTATGTTCCAACCTACTTTTGATTTATATTAGTTGTCCTGTTGCTATACTCCAAATGATGTGATAAGACACAATTCACTTCTCACATAGATTCTTTACTATAATCATAAGCAAAAGACAAAGTCATCAAAATCTTGTTGAATGTTTCTATTGTTTAGGAAAATAAATTTTAATATATGCTAAAAATAGAAAATAATGCATCCTTTTTTTGTATTCTATGCAATTTATTATATAATAAATTCAACATTTGTTTAAATAATTTTTTCTTGTTGAATATGCTTTACAACTTGGGTATTATAAAGAAGTGCAGCCAAAATTGTCACTAAAATGAAGATATTATTTTTGAGGGTGTACACCATCTAATAACTAAAGTCTATAATTGTCAATTTATGCTACACCAATGTTTTACACTTTGAAATTTTGTAACTTCTTCATATGGGCCAAATTATAATGCATGCTAAAGTGTGTTCAAATCCTCTTTCACTAGCCAATAAGATCCAATAAAAAATAAAACTTTGTCATCAAATAGTACCTATATTTTATTGCAATTAGTGGCAATTGTAGGTGCAAAACATCTTATTTCAATGTGACAATAGCGACACCTACAATTATTGTGTATCATAGTGTAAGCTACAAGGTATCCGCATCTAAAATAGACGATTTTTTTTCAATTCACAAACAATATGATATCACAACATTAGCAGGTGAAAGCATATGTGAATGAGAATTTGTATATTTGGTGTGAATATACTACAAATTTACAAAGTTGAGGTCGTAGAGACAAATTCAACATCTTTGAAGTACAAAATGCTTCAACTCTCATTGGTTGCTTCAAATATTTCTTCAACTTCATTTGTTCATTTTGAAAACTATTGTTGAACTTGCGTAAATGCTTTGTCATAGTTTGAGTTAATGAATGGTTGTGAAGAACTTTATTCTAGTCAGTGGCAAACGGCTGGTGTTGCAAAAGTGAGGATGAGGATACCTTAGTAATTATTAGTATTAATTATTAATTATTAAAATCACAACGTGCTTCAAGAGTAATCCCAAATTAGACACCCGGCACGGGTTGGCCAGGAACACTGAGAATTTCCAAAGTTGTTACCCCATTATTACCAATCCCCCCGATCAACGGCTTCGATTGAATATCCGATTCATGAACTTCCATCATTCACCCGCGACCTACGGTCGGAATAATTTCTCCAGTTGCCGACTTCCGGTCACAACCCCAACCTTCGTCCCTCGTAGCTCCTCTGCGACGCAACAATCCTTTCTTCCGTTTGCCGATTTGCACTCTGTGGGCGCCGATCGGCCTCTCAGATCGCCCCGACGCGCATCGCCGTCTCATTCTCATTCCAATAACTAGTTCCTTCTGCTTTTACGACACCGCAACAGTTTCTCTGCGCAGTTTCTTTCGTTTAGAACGAAGGCTGTGACCTAGCGAACGATTTGCGCTTCATTCCAGATCTCATCTCGGAAAGGTGAGGCGCTTTCGTGTCGAGGTTGAGCTCCGGGGAGGAGGATCATCTCCTGGGGTTTTATCCGGGTGGAGGGGGATGTGTTGACTTTTTCCCAGATTCGTGTGTTTTTGTGAATTTTTTTCCATCTTTCCAGGGTTTTGTATTTTTTGGAATTCGGTAGCGTGCGAGTTTGTGATGCTGCTGAATGGAAGCACCGACGGTAGCGCTTCTATCTAGGTCCATAGTGTCTTCGTTAACAGTCCCTTCATTAACGCTTATTTTGGGCCAGAGTTATCTGTCTGTCTTTTTCTACTTCTGAGACTATGGAATTTGGCAAGAATTTGGATTGGGAAAGTGATTTGGATTTTTTTTCATGGATGTACGTTCTCAGGACTGTATTCTCAAACTTATTTAATGACACTCAATCTGTAATTTGCATATTCCCTTTATATGAGCAGAATCTCTCAGCGTTGTGTACAGATTGATTGGACAATTTTCATTTACCAAGTTGTGAATTCTTGTGGGGATGTATTTCAAATCTCATTTGTTCCCGAAGGCAGTGTCATTAGAGCGCGTTAAGCATACCTATCAATTTAAAATTCAACTACTGTAATGATAAGTAATATGAAGGGAAATATTTTCGTGGGTTTTGGTGTGGTTAGTGGAAAGTCGGAAAGAGCTGAGTGATTGGCGGATTCGGCAGGGCGTGGATCTGCGCGAGGAATAGCCGGGGCGGCGATTGGGATGGGGTGGCGCTACAAGGCTGGATTAGTTTTGATCAGTTCCGTCGTTCTGATATGGGTCACCTCAGCTGAGGTTACACAGGTTTGTTTGTTGGTCACACTCCTCTTTCGTCAGTTGAGACTGCTGAGTTTTTTCTAAGAACAGGTCAAAATTATGATTCAGGTTGTCCCCTGCATCCTCTCATCTACGGAAGACCGTTGCAAATTCTCTCTTACAATGTGTTGAAAGCATTGTCACGCACTCTCCTGAAACTGCCCTAGGATTTCTGGTAGAATAGCTGACTCTAGGTCATTTACAAAAACCAACGGTCAATGTGATTCCATGGGGGACCCTTTTCGATTTTTTGTTTATTCAATCAAAAGTAGAACGGGCTTTCCGGGCTTAATACAAACCCTAGTCTCTGTACTCCGTGGGGTTTGTGATTTATGAAGGGTCTTATGTTCTACATGCTAGTCCCCCCTAAAAACTCTCCTTATATCTAGCATATATACAATTCTTTTCTTTTATCAATACCACTGGTATGTCTATGTAATTGTTAGAGTACTCGATTTCTCTCTTTGTATCTCATTTGACATTCTAGGGCAAGGATTATTATGAGAAGTAATCGAGAAGCAGTTCTATTTAGTCTAAAGCTCCTAATTATACTTTCTATTGCCCAAATTGGTATTGTTGGAAATCCTCTGTTTAGGTGGTGAGATGCACTTGAGAATCATGTGAATCCCTCAGTTATCCTTTGCCAGAAGTTTTCATACTCATTTTGGCACTCTTAAGAGCTTTATTGTGATGGGATGACGGATCAAACAGAATTACACCAGAAATTTGCTAAGTGGAACTATTTGATGAGGGTATTCACAGACAGTCATTTGAGAACATGTTCAATTTCTTGTCATTAGTTGTTCGAGCGGTGGTACATTTCTGGTTTCGTTCTGGAGTAAACTGTTTTCTTTGTGGTACTAAATAAAGAAAGGTGGTATCGTGGCAGAGCATATTTGAAGCCTACAAGCATCCCTTTGTACTCACGTACTTAGGAGCTTCGTTATTAGTCATCTACCTACCAGTGTCGTGCTTGAAGGACTATATCTACGCGTACTACCAAAGTAAACATAGGTCGAAATCCAGGAACTCAGCTGGCCAAGCCATCAAACTATCTACCTTGCCGTTGTCGCCCGGGCGGGCAAATGGGGTGGTCAAACCGTCTTCCTTGCCGGGGTCTCCCATGCGGGTTAATGGTGTTCACAAGAGCTCCGAGGTGGACCTGGAGAAGATGATCCTGATGAAGGAGATCAACTCTCAGTCTTCTGACCCAGAGTCCGATCACCCATTTTTGCACAAGACTAGCAGTTTAGAGGAATTGAAGGACTCCATCGTTCTTACTACATGGGAAATTGCCAAGATCAGTATGATCATGGCTCCTCTGTGGCTTTTGACCGAGGTATGCAATTTTCGAATCCTCAATCTATGTATCAGAGGTGTGGATGGTCAGTCGGAATTCCCGGTAGAGGACACTACTTGCGTCACTTTAAGCATTTTATTCAATATGTAGGAGAGTGATTATTGGGAGAGCAGTCTGGAGCTGCGGAGAGATCACTTTGTGCCAAATCCGCTGAGATCTATTTTCATCACTATGTATGAACATCTTATGCAATTTCAAGTTTGAGGTTGTAGACCACTATTAGTGACAATAGAGGACCCTATTTCCATTCAAAGATCAGCGGCCATAGACGTTTAGCCAAGTCATGCTTACATCCCACTTGCTAGCGAAAGGTCAATCAGGTGTATGAATAGACAACTCTACCTTAAAGGTGTTGAACGTTGTGCTTGCGCAATGGATCTGAAAGACTTTGTTACTTTCGTGATGTGCTAAAACGGGCAGTACCCCTGTGTTGTTGCAGTATTTATCAAATGCTGCGTTGGCACTTACAAGTGTGGCCAGCACAACGATTTTGTCATCAACAGCAGGACTGTTTACTCTCTTATTTGGAGTGCTTCTGGGTCAGGATTCTCTCAACCTGGCAAAGGTTGTGGCAGTTTTAGTCAGCATTACTGGGGTGGCCATGACTACTTTGGGCAAGACTTGGTCCACTAACGATACCAGTGATTCTTTGAATGAGTAAGTTGTGATCTTGTCTTAGGTGTTACTTTTCAGTACCCTTGGTTATGGCTTTACAATGACAGGTTACGATTTCTAGAGGAAGTTCTATATCTAAAATTTGAGTCCCGTCCTTTTTTAGTTGTCGATTGATATGTTTTTCTCTGAGCGCATATAGAAAGTTAGGGGTTATATATTTATTTGATGTTATGGAGCCTGCTAAAGTTATTGGTTTCTAATCCTTAATCATTTCCTTTTGCACGAACAAAGAGTAACAAGGCACTGCAGTGGTGTGTGACAGTCTTGATCAACATTCTTTGGCAGGAGATTTCCTAGGCCTTCTGTCAGCTGTAATGTACGGTCTTTTTACAGGTATGTGTCCTGAAACCGTTCTTATCTAGCTTGAGATGAACTGTGATAGCTTGGAAAATAATTTTCGATCTAAGATTTTTTTCCCGTCAATATTTGTTTTTTGCAGTGATGTTGAAGAAGTATGGAGGAGAAGAGGGCCACGGTGTTGACATGCAAAAATTGTTTGGCTTCATTGGACTCTTCACACTCTTTGGCGCCTGGTGGCTAAGTAAGTATACGATAATCTACATCTTCTATATTATTGGCTTAAGATTTTCGAGGTATCGAATCCTTTGGCGCCACAGGTCTGAACCATTATTGGTGATGTATATCTTCACAGTTTCTGCATTATTTCCTTTGGACGCCTATGAAATAAAATGTCCATAATTGTTATAGTTGTGTGCCGATGTGTAAAGCGTTTGGGATTGTTGGGTGTGTAGTTTGGCCTCTGCACTTGATGGGGCTGGAGCCTGCATTCAGTGTACCAACCTCCTTGAAAGTAGATGAAGTTGTTCTGGCGAATGGCTTGGTTGGGAGCGTTCTGTCAGATTATTTCTGGTAAAATTCTTCTCTCTTGTCACATTTGGCCTCAATTGCTGACATTCTTTTCTTTTTGTAGTAAGGGTTGTTTTGCAGAATACTATTGGGAGAATACTGATGAATGCACGATTACGTACCAATTGGTGAAACAACAGAGATTATCTCTGTGACTGAAAAAGTTTCTGAGATTAATTTGAGGTCTTGGTAAACATGCAGGGCCATGTCTGTTGTGTGGACGAATCCTTTGGTTGCCACACTCGGCATGTCGTTGACCATCCCACTAGCAATGTTGGCTGACATGTTAGTGCATGGACGCCACTATTCCTTCATCTACATACTTGGTTCTGCTCAGGTACGGCTTACAGCTGCTCTTCTTTGCTTCTACGATAGTGAGACTTCCAGTTAAGAACAACTTCTGCTCTTGCATCTCATGCTAGTTTGCAAGGCTTATTCACACTCTTTGAATCACTGTTATTCTATTTCTATATATAGTAGATTGTTATGAGAACTTTCAAGAGTTATACCTCACCATTGTTTTTACTCCTGCAGGTTTTTGCAGGGTTTGTGATAGCTAATCTCACAGAACGATTCTCCCGGAAGTTGGGAGTGTAAAGTAGTTGGATCCTATTCCAATACGATTCATTCTTTATAAAGTGCAATAAGTTCTCCTCAGACAACAATGTCTGAAAGGTGTTAATCAGGTACAGGGTTGACGTATCTCCTGTTCATATACCAACACCATTGCAGCTACCCTCGTTTTACGTATGCAATTCAGGTGTTCTTCTCTTCCAGCCTACTGTGACGAGGAAAATCTGCAGTGTTCCCATGCCAAGGCTGCCTGCCAGCAGAGTCTCTAACTTGTGAAGAAGAGATTTTATGGCTTTTTGATAAGAGTTGATTGAGAGGTTTATGATGATTCTTCAATCTGTTTTGTATCACTAACGATATATCAGGAAGTAACATTATTCAAGCTGTACAGTACAAACGTTCAGGTTTTTCTGAATCACTGTGTCTGGTTATGTGGCAAAGTGTGACTTGTGGATATGCAGCTCTCAGTTTTTACACATGAGACTGTGTCGATGGATAAATTGTATCAGAGTCCTGAAATGAATAACCCACTTATTGCCACACTGGAATGAAAGTAATGTGACTGAGCTGAGCTGGAAGTGATCATTACCGTCTTGAGGAGCTGCTTCGAACACCTTTAGAAAAGAAATTTTGATTATTTTTGTGCAAAATTTTGAGCTAACCTCATGTGCGTATTCAGCTATTTTTGGCGAGTGTATTTACTACCAACCATAGGATACTCTAGAATGTTATATTGGAGGTACCAAAAAATACAAGAAGGCTAGTGCTAGCCTCCTTGCTCTCTGTAGTGAATTTCCAACTTTTGAGTCTTCCATAAAGTATGATCACTTAAAGCCAAGCAAATTTCCAGAAGCCTGCCCTGAATATTTAGACAATTACAGATGCTCATTGCATATCATTCAAGTGAAGAACAGTGAAATTAGGGCACAGATTCTCCAAATCTACCATTGCAACTTTGACCATTTATAACCTTACCTTTGCATTGCACTTTCAAGTGCAATTTTGGGGCTTTGCTTGAGGTTTAGTAACAATTTGCCAATATTGTATGAGACTAAAAATTGAGACCTCACTAGCACACAATATTGACTCTTGAGAATTTTTTTCATCATTCAAATGATCCTACCTTATGGGTTGCCATGTACAATGGAGAAGAGGAGTTCATACAATGGAGAAGAGTTCTCACAATTGCCAAAGACTGACATGAAAAATATCAAAACTACTCAAGTCATAATCAAGACTGACTTTAGATTGTATTCAATGCAAAGTGCAAAGAAAGGCATCAATAATATATTGCGAACAAAACCTCAGTGGTTACATTCCAATGCAACCATTATACATGCATCACTATTTTGTAGGCCATAGTGAACATGACCTTTCTCTCATCAAATTTTTGCTCAATACTTGAACAACCTTCCAAGACACATAAAGGTAACCCCTATTTGGGGGTTGTGTAGGCTTTGGAAATTCCATGACCAATCACAACCCTTGCACACCTAGGTGCACCAGTGAAGCACCTGCAAAAGATAGCCTCAACTGGTTCCATGTTGAACCACTTTTGCTTTTGTCGTATCCACATGCTTGAAATTGCATTAGTGCATAGGCAGAGTCGGTGAATGAAGAAAAACAACCAATAGGCTCTAGTCAAACCCACTGAACAACCAAAAAATTCCCAACACCTAGGAGATTCAGTAGGTAGACGACTTACAATTGAGAGAATGTTGCTTCATCTCCCTCATTGTATGGTTCCTTGTCCACCCTTCTCAGGATTTGACACAATAGGGGGAGTCACGATAGAGGAGTTGCCACAAGCTCTGTCCGCAAACTTGTTGAAGATAAAAGGGGTATGCAGTTGTGGGTGCAAAGTGCAAAAGGTGTCCCTATTTTGAACGGTGAGTAGGCCTTGGAATTTCAGGACCAATCACAACAATACACGCACCTTCCAAGTCCGCACCGCAAAAGACAACCTAGAAGGTCAGTGTGTGACAAGCACGCCCTTCTCCGCATCTCAGTCTCTTCAGCGAGCTTGTTGACAGGCTTGTGCGACTCCGTTCTTCGCATCTCAGTCTCTTCAGCAAGCTCGTTGACAGGCTTGTGCGACTCCGTTCTCCGCATCGCAGTCTCTTCAGCAAGCTCGTTGACAGGCTTGTGCGCTGCGTTTTGGGACAAGTACCCCGCTCCCCAAACTCGCTGAAGGTCTCGGTGACTCCATTCACGAAGCCACCTTTCTGTCTTGACACGCGCAATTGAGTATGCAACCTCTCAATTACAGCCTCTCAAAACCTTCCTTGAGAATGTCCTCTCCCGTCAAATTCGAATACTTCTTGTGACTCCCTTTCAAAATCCTCCTCACCAACTCTGCATCTCTCCGAGACGAGTTTCCAAAGCTGCGATCCCCAGCAAAGCTTCTCTCCCCACCATCACCATACACATCGTCATCGCTGTCCACAATCCTGCCGCTGCTCTTCACCTTGACTGCAAATCTGCGAGGCCACGATACGAGCCGCCCCATACACGACGGCATTCCTACTCGCTCCCTGTTTCGAAAGAATCTCGACTCGGAGAAGCTCCAGCTCGTGGATCCCCCACCACCCAGGGACGACTTGGCCTTGAAAGAATCCTCCTCGCCGTCTCGGTTTCTCCGCCACCGCCTTCGGGAGTTCATGATGGAAGGGCCTTCTTCTTCGACTTCTGCCTCGGCTTCCCAGGTCTTCGACTTCACCTTACTCGGGGGCGGGGGCGCAACAGGGGGATCCATGTCTGCTGCTTCTTGTTTCGTCTTCCGCGCATTTGGATTTGCTCGTGACTGATGATGAGGATGAGGATGATGCTTACGGTCTTGAGTTGCAGTTGCTGTTGCTGTCGCTGGGTTTATTGATTGTGAGTAAGGAATCTCCTTCACGAGGTCTGGTGCGAAGTTTACTGTGCGTCTCGGAGTTTTGTCTGTGGATAATTTGTTGACTGATGCTTTTCCCTGCAACACCGACCACTTGCACTGTATTAGAATTTCACATGTTATGTGGATGCTAAATGGTTTGAAGTGATGGTTCGTGAATTGATTTAGGGAGGTTTTAAGAGAGGTAACGGTGGCGAGAATACATCATGACCTACATTTTTGAAAAGTAGGAATATGGTTTGGGAATTGCGTTGATTGAGTGTGTCAGTTTTCTATCTTTAGTTCGAGCAGTTAGGGTTTGGGTGAAAATTTGCAAACCTGCATGACAATGGGGATTGCTAAAACTCTTAGTATGAATTTTGAGAAACTGCATGATAAGAGAGTTCCAACAATGGCGGAACTCTTGATATTCATAGCCCAAATTGCAAAAAGATTTCAGTGGAACTATCTAACCTGATATGTGGTTTTGTCCAAATTGGGGTTGTCCGACTGTGATCCTCCTCTCGCAGGGTTGCGAACTCGAGGTGGATTGTTGCCGTGGAGGCTGCTGGTTACATATGGCACCCATTTCTTTTCAGATGTCGCTCTCCACAAACTGTCATGCTTGATCTTGGGGCTTTCTTGCTGAGACTTGGGGCTTTCTCGCTGAGACTTGGGACTGTCATGCTTGGTCTTGGGACTTGCTTGCTTGGTCTTAAGACTGTCATGCTTGATCTTGGGACTTGCTTGCTTGGTCTTAAGACTGTCATGTTTGATCTTGGGACTTGCTTGCTGAGTCTTGGGACTGTCATGCTTGAACTTGGGACTGTCATGGTTCGTCTTGGGACCATCGAGCTTGATCTTGGGACTGTCATGACGGGTCTTCGGACTTTTAAGCTCTTTCTTGGGACTGTCATGCTTCGTGTTAAGACTTTTAAGTTCTGTCTTGTGACTGTCACGCTTCGTCTTAAGATTACTAAGCTTGGTCTTGGGACTGTCATGCTTGGCCCTCGGACTTCCATGCTCAGTCTTTCCATCTGTCGACTCTGCCATCTCTTCGCTTGTAGGAGATTGGGTTAAGGAAGGGAACCCGATCCTGCAAACCTCCAATCCGTTAGTGGACCATGAATAGATCATAAGTATACTGCAAAATTCAAGTTTAGAATGCAGTGGAGAAGATAATAATTATACAACAACTGAAGAGTTTGTAATTTTGGAAAGCATTTTCTAGACGCAGATACACAATGTATCTCTTGGCTGCAAATGGAGTTTCTAGTCCAAATCTTGTTGGAAATCTGGACAACATTCCTAAATCAAGTGACTTGCAAACTAAAGCGACAAATTACCAGTTTTTTCAGATACAGCACGTCAGCACCGATGCGAATGCCCTCAATTCACGAGAATAGATTTCCTACCTTACTTGCAGACTACGCAAAGACGAAGCCTCCTCGGGCGCATGTACAATCTTCGTTGTATCTTTCCATTTGGAATCTGCAGACACGAGGAACTCCAAATCTTCGGAGTCGTACAAAACCCCGCCATCATGTACAAGCCATGGCTCCCAGTCATTCGCTTCTTGAAACAACCCTAATTCTTGTAACGATCCTGCAACCACTCTCTCATCCTCATCTACTTCAGACGAGGATGAGGATGAGGACGAGGATGCAGATGTTACCCCCATGTCCTTGCCAACGCTATATGTGAAAGCTGGAAACGGCTCCTGCAACTGATGCCTGAACTTGGCATGCATGGGTGACTCCAAGTCGGAAGACTCGTCCTTGTACAAGTACGTGAAATCTGATGATGTCTGTTGCTGCTTCTGATGATGCTTCTTTCCTGATGTTTCAGAGTAATCCGAGGTTTCACAGGAGATTTCGTCATGCTCCTGTGAGAGCACTGACCGAGGCGACTTCCGGAACCCATTCCTGTCAAAATTTCAACTTACATAGAATTTAGTGAATATGACATAAACCGCAGTTGAAAGAATCAAAGTTTTGGAGTTTTAAAACCCAGTACTTCAAAATTTCTTAACTTATGCATGTAGCATTGAAACAGTGTGTATGTTAGTGCATCGAAGTCCTGACACGTTTTCAAATGTTCTAATAATGGATATCATTGAAGAACAAAAATGTCACAGGAACGGTTCCTCAACCTGATTTCTTCACGAGAGCCACCACGACTTCGGACTGGTTGGAACGAGGGGAACATGTTGTCATCGCTGCTCGAGATGCTCGATCGAAAAGGCTCTTGGTCGTCCGAAAACAACGATGTGGGTGAAAGGCCACATGTGAAAGAGGACGGGGATGGGTAGTCCTGCTCCGAATCGACTTCCACTTTGGATGGAATCACCTTGCATGGTGTGGTTGCTGCTCCTCTTCTTCTCGAACGGATATCCAAGGTTCTTAGATTCGCAAGAGCATCCACGTGCTTCTTCAAAATCTCATCATCTCCAACGCCGTTCAAGGTTGGGAATCCATTCCTGTGAACCCACCCCAATTCCATTACTACGTCGTGAATAGGACGCCATTAGAGGAGACTGAAAACTTTATACTTGGACTAGTCAAAGTTTTTGAAGCCTAAGTCAGAACTTCAAAACATTCGTAACTAGGACACAGCCCAGGTGCAAGACAAAACTTAGAACAGGAATGGAGCTGAGAGATCTGGAAATAGTTTCATCTTCAAACATTAGGTCTTTGTTGTCCACCAAGAAAAACTGACAACGATGTGGAATAGGGTTATTCTCTTTGGACTGGGATGAAGATCTTCCAATAGGATGGATCTCAACTCTCTTGAGCTTAGGACAATGGTTACAGGATGTTCCAATCTTCGCTCAGTTTCTTCTTCAGCCTCAATCGAAAGCAAGCCTTATGCGTACAAGGTCGACGTAATATGTATTTTGGAACATTGAATCCCCTTGAAAATGGGGACAGGTACAACACTCTCCTTTTCAATTCTAAGAGGAATAAGAATCACTCGAGCAACTTGAAAGAAGAACGGGAATGGGTTGCCTACCTTGCACTGTCCTGCTCGGCTTGAGATTCCCTCCATTTCGGCGTTTCCTCGCACTCCCACTTCCGAAACGAAAGCTCCTCTTGAACAAGATCGTCACCCTTCGGCACTGAATACCGCAAGCCCCTTTCAGGCAACTCTCGTTGCACGCCAGTCTTCGCAAGCTTTGGTTGGATCCATGAATACGTCGATTCCAACGATGCAGCCAGCGCCTCCATCTTCTCCATCACCGGACTCGACAGCGATGGCGACAACGACGGCAGCTTCACCAGATCCGCTAGAGCTTCTTCGCCCAACTTCGAACTTCTCGGAGGTGCAGCAATCGGTACCCCTTTGAAATCCTGCACCTCTGGTTGCTCAATCCCCAGTTCTGGCGATGAAATCGCACTCGTTGCTTCAGTTTGCGTAGATGGCAACTCTCCAGGCTCGTCATTCTCTACGCTTTCCAAATGTTGTGACATTCGTGGAAAACCCTCGTCACTATTTTCATTCGCATTCTCTGCAATTTCTTCACAAAACTCGGGCGAGACTGAGATGGAATCAATTGAGTTCGAAGCTTCGCTTGCGTCCTCGTCTTCTTCCTCTTCCTCTTCTTCCTCTTCAGTTGTCGACGATTCCAACGGATGGTGTTCCACTCGAATGGAAATTCCACCGTCAGCAAACACGCTTTCGAACGTCGACGTCCAACTATTTGTGGGAGTTTTCCTCCTGATTTGCTTGCTAGGGCTGCCAATGCAGAATGGCCACCATTCTTGCTCGGATTCCTGTCGCCCTGAGGCCAAATCTTGCTGCAACCAATTCACGGGGGTCTCCTCGGGCACCCACGACGATCGGTGACGGGCCTTGTTCGGAGGTTTCGAAAGAAGGGGTGGTAGAGGCTCCATGTAGAGGTCGGCTGGCAAATCTTCTAGTGAAGGGCGGCGACTTGGCTTCCTGGAAATGCGTTTCAACGTCGCACCATTGTTGCTGCTGTTGCTGTTGTTGTTGTTAGCATTCTCCATCTTCGTGAGAGTCCCATTTCCATTACGATTGATCATGCGAGAACTCTGTGAGTAGCCATTGCTGTGCTCCTTCCGTTTTGCCACAGGAAGCTCCGGCGGGTAATACTTCTTCTCTAACGACAGATCCACAAGCTCCAGGTTTCCTGTGGGTCGCCTCGTTTCGAACGCCGAGTTGACAAGCCCCAGGAGGTACATCGCACCCGTGCGGTATTCATAGAGAGAAACCTTGATGACGGCTCGATCTCACAAAAAAGTAGAGATCGAAATCTGCCGCAGATCTGCAAATTTCTTCGCGATCTCGCCAATTCAGAGAACTGGAAGGAATTTTTTCTAGACTGAGACGATCACTTCGTTACTACTCACCGATTTTCACCGATTTTCAACAATTTCTGCCTACTTCCAAATTCATAGATCACGACCATTGCACGTCCACGTCTGGGATCGTGTGAAGCTGCTTCGTTCCACACGTCGTCGACATTGCATCAACACAAATAAACACTGATTATCGTTCAAATGGTGAAATCGGCGGAGTTTCAGTCCCTTCAAATCTCCACTACAAGCCCTAGTTTTTCGAGCACTTGAATCTCATAAGTAGAGCGCTTCGGAACACGCCATTTTTTTCTCAGCGGATTCGTATGGCAAGGCTCTTGGCCACCCTTACCTACCGTCTACAAATCCCTCAAAAACTCGAACTCAGGTATCAAAAATCATAATCCCGTGGCGTGTGTACTCGCCTGACTAATTTTTTAGAGCTCTGGGCACTCAAAAATTCACACTACTTGCACGCAATTTTAACGAATACGACCAACCTGACCATCTACAAATCCCTGACAAACTCAACCTCAAGAAATCAAAATCCAACCCAAGCCTCCGTAGCGTGAACCAATGTCGCGTTCACAGCGCTACCTTCTACTACTTACTTGACAATCTGCCTCCCCAGCTGAAATTTTCAGAATGTCTAGCAAGTTTGCTCTCACTGGAGCCCCAATTGTGTGAGTGATGGAAAGGCACTCACTCACTCACTCAAAACACAAAAGCGCGTACCGGTGAGTGTTACGAGGGAGAACAAGCAAAACGTCCCGAGCGAGTAGGAACCCAAGTTGAATGGGCCGGGAAACAGGGAATTTTTCCACACAACACAAATTTTGGAATGTAATGTCGCGGGATTGACTGGAGTGGCAATCAATACGAAGTTCCGGAGCATGATTTTTTTTTTCTTTCTATTTTTCATTTTTATTTCTGGCACAAAAGACACCGAGTCTCCGTAAGTTGTAAACTAACAACTGTTTAGCCAGAGATTCAAAAAACAAAACACTGGCTGGGAAATGGAGGAAAAAACACACCGCGAAATTGACTGGAAAAGAGGGGAAGGTAGGATTCAAATTCGGTTGCTTCCATGAAAAGGGTGGCGATTGCGAATTGGAAATTGTATACATCTTTCGTGTAAATTTAGCATTTTTCTTCTAAACAAAATGGGTTTGCCGCTCCATGTGGCTAGTTGTTGGCGAGGGTGCAGGGTCGTTGAACGAGTCTTCGCAGTTGCCCACCACCACCACCATGTGGCGTCTCCATCGCCAGGGAAAGGAAAGGCAAAGCAAATTGGAGGGCGCCCGTGGTAGCTGGAAATTGGTGTGATCTAGACTTTGTCTTGTTCTCGCAAGGCCGTAGACTTTTACCTCAATCAGTTGTTGTTTTTTTCATTTATGTGGGGGCAGTGCACAACTAAAGCGACAGATCCTGCCTTTGGAGTGCTTGGCACTGTTTGACATTCCGTGGATGAAATATGAAGAAGAAGAAGAGGAAGAAAGCAACATTAGAAAAAATTTGGACTCTCTAAAAGGCTCACTAAGAAGTGTCGAAAGGGATCCCTGGATTACATTTATTTGATCCACATAGTAACTTTTTTGCTCCTCGTTGGTACACCCAATTCTTATAGCATTGGGTAACGAGTATTAGTAGTTTAATGGACGGAGGGGGGGGATGCAACGGTAATCGTTTTATATTCAAAAGAGAGATGCCATCATTTGGGTTCACATTAAAACAACCACAAAAATCATAGTCAAACTAAGGCATCACAAGCACCCTCTATTAACAACTGCGGAATAGGAAAGTAACAGAGATATTCTCGTTTTCAGCCACGATATCCACACGAGGTGAATCCTCTTTTTCTGTCACGGATTCCAACCTTTTAGAGTAGCTTAGTAGGGCTCCTGAATTAGACTACCTGGTCAGACCTTATCACCCCTCAGGAGAGTGCCGAAATTTTTTCTTATGGAAGGTTTAGTTAACCCTTAAAAAGACATTGCAAGAGTCCATGGGCATTTTGGAAGACAAAACCTGAAATTTTTATGTAGTTCTTGAATTTTAAATGTTTGTAAATTTGATTGAGAAAATGTAGCTTGCAAGAATCTTTTTTTTTTCTGAATTGTTAACCCCTAAAGAACCAAACACCATTTTTGACAACATAGTGATTTGGGGCATCTCACGACAATTAGATTTTTTATTTTATTTTCTTTGAAAATTTCATATAGTATGTGCCCAAGGAGTAGCTTTGAGGCCCAACAATTTTCATAACTTTTGATTGCGTAGTTAAAAAGTTATTGCATGACATGTCATTTTCAATGGACGGCGGGCAGCATGGGTAGCTGAAAAAACTTCTTTAAAAATCACTATTTTTTTTAAATAAAAATTTGAAATTATTTCTTTAGATTTATATATACATGGAAAGCTTTGAATCATTCCATTTTGATTAATGAGATGAAAGTTATGAAGAGTTTTAGTTTGAGGGTAGTTATGGAATCTCTATTCTAAGATAAACTTTGAAGTCCTTTATTTAACTCAATTTTTAATATTTTTGAAAAAAAATAAAAACATTAGGCGTATATTTTTTATTACAACATGACAATTGTTGGGATTGGCATTTTTTTAGTTCTATATTTTAATTCTTAACAATTTAGTGTTTTGAACATTCTCTACTTCTTTCTACTTACTACTTTTTTCTTATATGTTTTACAATTCCAAATGATCTGAAATTTTTGAAGCATGTAGCCAACTTGCCTTGAAGAATGAATCCAAAGAGTAACCACCACTTTGGACATTATTCATACAAATGTGACCTTGTGAAGTGCAGCTGCCCGGATTTTTGCAAGGACAAAATAAGGTTTTTTGTCAATTCAAATGCTAATATCTTGCAATCCACACGGTGAAAAATTTTGAAATTTTATCTACAACTTCTTAGACTATTTTAATACAAGATCCTACGGTTACATTTTCCAAAAATGTTTATAATCTAAAATTTGGTATTTGTATTAGAAATAGCAGTTTTGGAGCGTTTTTGGTGAAAACATAGTCTCTCAATGAATTGGGATTGGAAGGGGGGGGGACCTTGAAACATGCAAAGATAATAAAAAATTGTGAGTACACTTAATGGTCAACCTTGAAACCATTTCTAATCTCTTAGCCAATTGAGAGTGTTTAGAGTTTTCTTAATTTTTTTAGCTTGGCCTAAATATAAAATGTTTTTTAGTATAAATATGGAATTTTGGTCTTTCAATCATGGAAAGACATGGTCCTATCAACCAAGGTAGTCATCCATGTATTATCATATAGTTGGATGAATAGATGCCTTCTTTGTCAATGTAGTATCTCCAAAGCAATTCATTGAACATTTTAAACACCTTTATAATGTTGTTGCAAATACTTAAATATCCGATGAATGACAAAGAATCTTTCTAAGGTAGAAACACCTATACCCAACTAGGGTCTCATACCCAACCTATAGCGTGTGTCTATTCATCCATCCATGGGCTAGAACAAATTTCTAACCGAATCTTGGAATGCATTTTTTTTTTCTGCTTTTCAAGGTTGGAACTAATTAGGTGATGACACATGCCCCGAAGTAGTGAGCAAGAAAGTAGGAAGTAATGAGCGGGAAAGTAGTTCTTGAATGATTGAAATTTGAAGATCCTAATGGGCTCAAACTACTTTCTGGCTCCCCAAAAAACATAGTAATTTCAATTTTGAAAATAAAATTACAAGAAAAACTACAATCCCCATAATTATTCCCTATCTTTCTATAGAAGAAAAACATGCATTCCCTCATACCGCTCGTCATGTGTCGCAAAATTGATTAAATGATTGGGTATGGGTGTTTCTAACTTATGTAAGATAGAAGAGCAAATGTTCATCGATGGAATTTTGTGTGAAAAGAGAAAGGTCTTGCGTAATAGTTTGACCTCCAATGAATGCTCTTGGATGGTTTTTTAAGCAAGTGATTTACACGGGACCCCAAAAGAATGGTTTCTACCCTGCCTCCCAAGTCCCAACTGATGGATCTCTTGTAGCCCTGGATCCTGTAGGTCGGTCGACAGGAATCTTCTAGAAGGTTCCGGAGGCTGCTCATTGGTCGAGGCTAAGTTATTATTAGTCTGGGCTTCCGTTTGTCTAAATTAGACCAACCGATAAGATCAATGCAGCAAGGAAGTGCGCCTTCCGTTCCATCTGTCGGAGAATGTTTTAAACAAATCAGAAAAATCAAAGATTTGATTTAATTTTTTTTTAAATCAATGATTTACGGGTTTTTTTTTATTAAAAACACCCTAATTGTAACCAAAAAGATCTTAACCCTTAATTGACGAGTCAGTCATTTGTTTGGGTACCGTGTGAATTGTTGGCTTTAGAAAATGAAAAGGCACTCATTGGAAGACAAACTACTGTAGAAGATCTGCCCTTTCCAACACAAAATTTGGAGGATGAATAGTTGCACTTGTGTCCTATATGAAGAGATTATTTGTCATTCATTGGCCAAAGAAATTGTCCTCCATGTTGTTTATGGGCTAATCTTCCGACGTTGTTGAGGACAAAAAGTGTCCAATGAATGATTACTTAAACACTGTCAACACAAGGAGTGTACCTATTCATTCAAGAATATGATATTTTGGGGCTAACTACTTTAGTTATAGGGCTTGCGTCTTTTTAGGTTTTATTCCTAATAACTTGTGTAATCATTTTGTAGTTGTTGCAAACATGTGGATAGTGTTTTGGGTCAACAATTTCGTGATTACATCTTTGACTATTTTGTGCTAATCAATGTAAGGTGAAATTTTAGCCAATTATAAAATTAAGAATACATAGTATGTACGATAAATTGTCTATGAAAGGTGAATATGATTAAAGATATAATTGTGTTAGAAATGATATGTATGATGTGATGAAAAGTGAAAGTGGGAACAAAATGCAAATTGGGAAGTACATGACTGAATGCTAATTGGAATCTTCCTTCAAGTTTCTATCCTAGAAGAAAATCTTTTCATATACTCATGGGGTGGTAGGAGGTAGAACAACCCATGTAGGATATCTAAATTAGAATTTGTATTTTTTCAACCATTCATAGCTAAGTCACGTCAAAAGTAGGAATTGTGTTTAAAGTAGAAATTGAGACCTCACTTAGGCATAGTAGAATAACTTTTTTCAAACACCTTTGAACTAAAAGAAGTTGTTGAACTAAGTTAAGTTTCATCTTCAAGAATCCGTTTGAGATTTAAAGGCTCCAGTCAAAAGTTATGGACAAAATTTTAGAGAGGATTTTTAAATTTAAAAAAAAAGTATTCATTCCAACCCCTCTCTCTAAATTTTGTCCATAACTTTTGATTGGAGACTTAAAATACCAAATGGATTATTGAACATGAAACTTAACTTAATTTAAAAACTTTTTTTAGTTCAAAGGTTTTTGAAATTTTTTATCGTTCTATACCTAAATGAGGTCTGAAATTTTACTTTAAAAACAATTCCTGCTATTGACTTGAGCTCCTACAAATTCTAATTTAGATATCCCACATGGGTTGTTCTACCGCCTAACCACCCTATATGTATATAAAGATCTTGTCTCCACTAGTCTAAACACAAGAAATGAATATCTTTCTAAGCCTAGTGGATTAGAGGATAATTCATTACCTGCAAAGAATTTTTTTGCTCAATGATTCTTAGGAGGCTTTCACACCTGCTGCTATGAAGCAGCAGGTAATAGAACATAAAACAGTCAAACACCGTAGACTGGTCGCACAGTTGCGTCCGGCAGTCGAAAGTGAGACGGTAGTCCGCGGCAGCTCCTTAGCAGTGACGTAGCATCAGCATTTTCAGACCACGCTGAAGGAGCTCATGAATGTTAGTGCGATACGAAGTTGGAGCCCTTCCGTTTCGCACATGACAAAAGGTGTTAAGGTTCTTGTAAGTCGTTGTCATGGAGTGTGCAAGTTCGGAGCTCTGTTTTTTTTGTTTCTGTAGACAAAATCGAGCAGCGCTCATGGTCGATGATGGATTTTAACTGAATGGACGCATTGAGGAACATTTTTGTCGTCTACTGCAAAATGCTGTGACAATTTAGGTTTTCAATTTTCTTCATCGCAGTGCAAAGGAAACAACGGCAGACTTCCGTGTACGACGCCGCAGCAGCCACAACCGACATTCAGGTTTCCTCACAGCTGGACAGCATTGCTTTGTGGATGAATTATAATTGTGTACGTTTCAGCTGTTTTTGGTGCCATCTACTTTGCCTGATGAGGACAGACTTTCCCGACGTTGTTCTGTTTTCGGAAGCGCCGCACTAGTCAGTTCGAATTCTACAGTTCCAATCGAAATAGCTGTCCGATTCTCAGTTAGGGTTCTACTGGAATTTGCAAGACTTCTGCTGTGTGCCTTCTTTCGTCGGAGGCAATCCCTAGTTGTACAGAGCGTGGTGGACCACCGACATCCTTACTGGCAAACGTTTGCAAATAGCAACATCACTGCTTTTATTCAAATTCAGGTCGTCGTTGAAAGGCCAGGCAATCTTTTACTGACATTTGGATTGTCTATCTATCCGTGTACAATTCAATTGACTACTGCCATTGCCGGCCATGGACATTGTCGACATGTCAGCGGAGTTGACATCAGTTGCCACAATCATTTTGTTGATGCTCCTCAATACCAATCGGGCATTGTGTGACCTCGAAAACACATTTCTCCAACATGACAGTACAGAGGATCCCTTTCACGCGCTAGCTTTCGATAACACTGGTTCAACCGATATGGACTTCGTGGTTGCCGCTGGATTGCATCACTAGCAAATTCTGAACACATTTGCAGTCATTGATGAAGACCTCGATTATTGGGTTAAACCAAGATCAACCACGTGGTTCACGAGATTCTTGTTGCAAGAGTACGATGATGCCCGGTGGATTCAAATGTTTCGCATGACGAAGCGTTCGCTGATATCTTTGGCTCAGCACTTATCACCATACGTGAAAAAAAAAGATACCAAGTACAGGGCTGCTGTGCCTGTGACAGTGCAAGTGGCTTGCACACTGTTCAAACTAAGTCATGGAGCGACTTTGCTCATTTGTAGCGAACTATTCGCTGTCAGCCGCAGTACAGTGTCCATAATGCTGAGAGAAGTGGTTCAAGCCATAAATGTGGCCCTCTGCAATGAAATTAGCTGGCCTTATGCCGAAGGCATTCCTGAGACAGCAGTTGGCTTCCGAACTCTGTGTGGTCTTCCAGGCGTTATGGGCGCCATAGACGGCACACATTTTGCTATAGGTAAACTTCGTCATTGCCCTGCAGATTACTTCTATTTCAAAACATGATCTTACACTGTACATTGCCAGGCTATTGTGGACAGCTCTAAGCGGTTTCTCGACTTATATGTGGGCATGCCTGGTTCCACAAACGACTCGCGTGTCCTGAGGCGTTCCACAGTTTTCCTTCGAGGCCAAAGAAATTGTTTGTGGGAAGGAAATCCAACTTTCAGTGGTTTCAGTCCATACTTGCTAGGTGACTCTGGTTACCCAATGCTCCCGTGGCTATTGGTGCCTCACCGTCGACTTGGTGCTCTTCCTGTGGCGGATGATTTGTTCAACAAATGTCTCAGTTGAGGCAGGTCTGTCGTTGAGAATGCTTTCGGTTTGCTCAAACAAACTTTCAAAGAACTCAACCAGAGATCAGACCTCCACGTAGCTTTTGTCCCGGATGTTGTCACATGCTGCGCTATTCTTCATAACATTCTTCTGAATCAAACGCATGAAGAAATAGAAAGACTTTTGGAGGTACTACGACGTGAAGGTCCTGCTCCGAGGCCTGACAGGGACATGGAACATATTCACGGTGAAGCAGACTCTCTAGAAGCAGTTGAAGACGAAGTGCATCGTAAAAGAACCGAACTTGGCGTCTTCCTGACACTGCAGCGCATAGCTCCGTTTGGATAGCAAAGGTACAGTTCGTCCCTTCAATATAAATTCGTATCATTCATTGGCTCTCGTAGCTTGTGCCAACCGTAGGCGGGACTTAAACACTGAAATGGTGTGCCGTTCTTACGATGGCACTGTGGTACTGTCAAATTCATATGATGATGTCGCTCTAAGTCTTTCATGTTGCACATGCTTTTCATTGCTCATGTTGCCTTAATTGACTAGTAAAATAAAAATGTAACAATATTCATGTACTGTTGATTGTTTCTGTAGAATGTAAACACATTTGCAATGACGACGATGCCATTACACAGGATACGGAAGCGTCGCCGTTCCTTCTCCGTACATGGTTCACAGTCTTGGCATCCGTCGGAGGGGAGGCAGTCACTGCGAAGCATGTGAGTTTGTCCCTGTGTTAATGCTCATTGTGCCAGAATTAGTCCTCCACTGCAGTGTGAACGACAAGTACATTTGTAACTATGACTGGAATGTCCGTCTCTATGTAAAAATGACTTTGTGAACTTCATGTACATAGAATGCACCTTCTCAGTGAATTTGTGTGCTCCTTCACTGAATGATGGTAACGTGAGCTATCTTGCTGTCGTCAGTGTTGCTCTGCATGTTAGGTTCTCCGTTTCCTTTGAAAACATGTTGTGTGCCACATTTGGTTTTCGCTTGGCAGATTCCCAGGACTCTGTTTCCCATATACCGTAACGCCGGGTCATTGCATCATCACTTCATTGTCACGACTGCATTCACAGAAACGGAACATCTTTGACACCTAGTCACTGTAGCTGTGGATGTCACATGTTCAGCGTCTGTGTCTCTGTTATCTGGTAATGAGTTCCTCCATGGAAGCTCGGTGACTGCATGTACAGAAGGAGGATTTCCTGAAATATTGTATCACTTGTCGAACAGCACTACAAACACCCATTTTGAGATCAATGTACAACTCTAAATTCATCTTGTCACTTGAGTTTTTGGGCACGAACGCGGGTGGACTATTTCTATGAAGCGTCCAGTCGTGCAGGAAAATGTACTGTGGTTGAAGCTGGCCATCTTCTTCGAGGTGTGTACAGTGGATAGCATTCTTGACCTGCGTTTCATGGTTAGATCAGATCAGTCAAAAACTATGTCTGTTTATCGAGGCTTTCGGAAAAAACCCGCAGCACGTACGTCTCCAATGAGGGTCTAAAGTATTGAAGGAAAATCTTGCTGCCGCGTAGCATGGTCCAAGAGATTACATATGTTGTTCACACCGAATTTGGATCGAATACTGTGAAGCCGAGGAGACCGTGAAATCCAAGGGTCAACAGGCCACAGAGGTTTCCAACTGTATTCACAGGGTTCGCACAAAGATTTTGTTCATTAGTAGTCTCGAAGGCAATGACATCTGCAAAAACAAGTTCGAAAATCATTGCCTGCACGTACATCATCAAACCACGGATGAGAATTGTACCTTCAGGTTCACGCGCATTTGCTGTAACTCGTGAACATTAATGGTGACATGCAATCTAGCAAGCTCGAGGAACCACGGTGATGGAAATCACGTCAGTAATTCTGAACGTATGGGACTGAAGAGCGCACTATGGACTGCAATATGGGATTCTAATTCTGAAGTAGCTCTATTTTTGCAGACGGACAGTGAGCGCATGTGAACTTCCCGAATTTCTAGATGGCTACAAATCTGATGAATGAATGCCTTGAGAAGCCTAATTTTAAAATATGAATGAAGGCTGAAGCAGTTGAGAAGACGGTGCTCAGGTCGTCAGAAATAACTGTGGAACAATTCTTCGGTACACTTCATCGAACTGCATCGCAGTTGACAATCTTGAACTGTTCAGTGTCAAATACAAGCAGACTGGCGTACCGGAGGAAGTAATTCATGTCCAGTCAAACAAGATTCACGGAAGGCGGCAGTCCCAGCTAGAGGTACATAAAACGACATCACTGTCTTCCTCATTTTTTTTTTCAAAAAGACGTGCATATAAAATGCAACATGTACATGTTCTGCTTCCCTTGCAGCCACAAAATTCTATAGTAGTATAACTGTCTGTACATTTCTAGAAAGGAAAATCCAACTCGTCGATACGCTGAATGTAAATTTCAGATCCTTCAACTGTACAGGGATTTGCCGCACAGTGACGCTTTCCAGCAAGTGCTATACAGAAGAGTCGGAAGGAGCTCAAAATGTGGCTTCATTCTTGGAAACCATGCAAAAGGGATTGCAGTACGACCTCGTAACACACATGAAAGCACGGCGGGAAAAATGTGTTCACGCATGTATAGTCTACGAGAAAGGGAATGCCATAATCGGTCTTCATGACAGCAACGGCTACTCGGACAAGGTGGCGTCGTCACAGTGGTTCTGCAAAGGAAGTGGTACACTGTCGTCGACATCACAATTGGAATCATAGAATGTGTACGGGGAGGCACAGGAAAATGTTGATGAGCGTCTTCACGTCGACCCATCTGGAAACCAAATGTCAGTGCTGTCGACAATTGAGAGAGACAATGAACGACTTCACCCTGCTTTTCGATGGAGAGTCGGGCGTTATCATTCGCAACTTTGGCTGCCTCGTACAAGCGTCGGTCTCGATCACGTTGGTAATTCATTTGCTGACTGAAGATTGAAGGTTGCATCTGAATTTTGGAAGATTCAACTTCGCGACTGGATTGAGCCAACTCCTTCATCTGCGACGTCATAGCATTTCCAGTGGCTTTGGTAGCCTCCGCTATAATAGCGTGGCCGGATTGTGTCTTCCTCTTCACTGCAGTGTTGCCTGACCGACGGTGAAAGTCGAAGTCCATAGTGTCCGACGAGCTCAAGACATGGGGAGTTACTCCCGGAGGGAGGACTGACTTTTGTGCGGGTGATGGAGAACTCGATGGACATGCAGTATTGAGAGGAACCGCAGCAGCTTGTCCAGTGGTTGGGACTTCAGCACTTCGAGACTACGAACTGCTACTCAAGCTGTCGATGTCCATGGGGCCAGCCTCTGATGTCATAGGGTCCTTTTTCGAAATCGTCATTGAAGTCATCGTGGTCGCTGTGCTTCGGGAGTGAGTGACCCGAGCTGTAGTTGACATCCTGTGGAGAAAGCAAGTCCCGTGTGTGAGGTGGATTCACGCATGGACGACTGTTGTACCACGAGTGGATGTGCTCGAAAACTTCATATAGAAACGTTCTGGGAAGAGCATCCTCCTTTCGTTGACTTGTGGTCATTTTCCAGTAAGTAAGCTTGTTGGTCCCACTGCGTGCGTGGAAGTCCACGATGCGCTTGTATTCGGCGAGGATTAAATTCCACTTGCTTTTGCATGCGGCACCATCACGGGGGCAACTTGAAGGAGCGACAAATTTGACGACATTGCTGATCTGTTGCCACTTGCCTGCATCAGGAACCATGAGTTCACATGTGTCGTTGCTTTGCACTTCACGTAAAAACATAGCACGTTTGGCATCTATCAACGCTGCCACTTCATGAGCTGTCCAATTGGGGCATCTCTCTTTTCGTTCTCGTTTTGCAGGGCTGCCGCTATCTGCATTACCGGAGGCAGACAGGGATTGCCCCACACCCAAAGAGGCATGAGTTGTGCCGACAGAACTCCGTTGCTTGGTACCAGCTGTATGGAAGTGCACATCAGTTAGCGAGAAAATACAGGGCCATGCTGAAACACAAGAATACACATACTGTTGGTCCAAAACCATGACATGAAATGTAAGACCTTGACAGTGGTAAGAGCTAGTGCCGTCCATACATTTGTAGGAAAAGCGAAGACGACAGTGCAATAAGTGACACGGCAAACAGTGAAAGAAGTCTGATGTACATGTATTAATCATATCTGTCTAGAACGAGGCCCCTGACGACGTTGCATGTCCTGGAAGCGAAGGACGCGAAACGCTAACGCCTGGCAGTACAGGAGACAATGAACTAGTATTGACACGTCTATGAACATCCACATCTGCCGTTATGTCAACGATGAAGTCAGTAACTGAATGTGTTACAATTGAAACTCATGACATTGTTGCATGCTATTGTACTCACGTAACAACAGCGAAGTACAAATTCAAGAACGTGAAACTTCACGCTGGCTTCACGTATCCGAGATGACAGCGGATCGACCTGCGGCGCCTGCTCTTCCATCTCCATGATTAGCCATCGCCTATCGAAGTGGACAAAGCGTTGATTATAACAAGAATCTCACGCAGGTCTGACTACCTCAAGCAGTACTAGTCTACCCTGTATATGTACCACCACGACGAGAAGAAGGAGCTGAATTCTGAGACCTGTGCTGCCACTGCAACGATGAGAACGACCACAAGTTTGATCAGTGCGCTCCGACTGCACTGCGCTGGCTCACTGTGCGAATGCAAATGTGGAACTACTGAATTCTCCGAGTCGAAGTGTGAGTTGTTTGCGTCTCCAGCATCCTAATTTCTAGTAATCGAACACATCCACCAAGCCGCCGATCTTCAATTCTGTCGTAACTTGCAAGCCTTTCCGTGCATTGCATGGCTTGCGTACGTTGTGAAGGTTTCATGACTTCGAATAGTTTACCACTAATTCGCCGAATTAAGTTAACTGCGATTTAGAAGTGCATTAAATTAAGAGCGCTATTAAGGCCCTCAAATCTACATTTCCGACTTCTACGCCACTTTTGTACTACCGCTTCCACAGAGTTGCTGTAAAATACTCTTCTGCCGCCGGCGTCCTTCAGACCCTGTGCTTGCGCCGTCCACGTACGCATCCACGTAGGATCGGCAGCTAGCACTCTTGCGTGGTGTGGACGCAACTCCCTGTTCACGCCAAAAAACCCTCAAAGGACCAACCGGAGCAGCAGGTGTGAAAGCCTCCTTAGCTGTAAGCTTGCTTTGAAGTTTAGGTATTTACTCTAATAAAATTGGAAGCGCCACTGTGTTGAACTTGCTAACCAAGTGCACTACTAACAAGTCTCGTGTGCATTGACACCTGTCGTAGTTACTGATCATAGTGTCGAATATACCACACCATTTCATCTTTTGGACGAAATGGTGTGGTATATTTGACACCATTCTGTCAGGGAGGAGGCTGTAGTCAGTGGGACTACTGAATGTTATGAAATTTCATTGGCCTTCCCCGCGCATTAATTTCTATTATAATTTCTGATTGAATTTTTTAAACTCAACTTGAATGTCATCATTGAATTGGAAAACTCAACCAAATGCAAGAATGAATTTCAACTACCTCAAAATTTGTTTCCATTCTACTTCAAGGTTTTAATGAATTGCATGTGCTCTCAAAAGTGTCATTCAAACTCAACTTGTGGTAGGACCTTTAATTGATGCATGGGACCTAAGTAAAACTCAATTCACCCAAATTAGGCTACAATTATATTTGGAGGTCAATTCTATTGCTTAAGTGAGGATTGTTTTCTTTTTGCAATAAATACAAAGATCCAAGTGGGACATTTTTTCAAACCAATTGGCAACATTGGGAAGGTCACTATACATTCAAATACGCTTTCACAATTGAAACACTATACACACAACATACATTGGCTTTAATAAATTGAACATACTATTTTCAAAAATGTTTAGAAATAATCGTGAGAATATTAATTACAGGGAAGCAAAATAAGCATGATACCATAAACCAACCCTCTTATGCAAATCTCCTACTTAAGAAAGTGCTTATGTCAATATGCTATACTCCCTCCGTCCCAAAACAAATGATCTTCCGGTTGGACAAAATGTTTGGGGTCCTAAAAGTGAAAATAACATTATGTCAACTGGTTTTGAGTTGTAAGGTAGAAACCCCCATTCTCGTCCCTGTACCCAATTCTGTCACTATATACTAACAGAGTACATTCTCACTATAAAAATGTACACCCTTGGTTACATCATGACAAAATTGGGTACATGGACAGTTTAAAGTGTCTTCACCTTATAAGTAGAGTTCGATGCACTCCTACCATCCTGAAACTTTGAGTTTTGGAGACCCTTTTCAAAATGTAATAGATCAAGCTTGTTGCAATAAATAAAATTAAGGGGGCGGGGGAACCGGGAGATCATTTTGGGGACAGAGGGAGTATATGTCTTGGTCACTCGCTTTAGACAATTTCAATGAAAGCGGAATGAGAAGTTCCGTTCTGTATGATTGACTGACTCCATTTTCATTTCCCTAGTAGTAGTAGTGCACACACATCCTGATGATTGACGGCTGTCCAAAAATCGAGAGTCCATTGATATTCAGACAAGTAATTTCATACTGACCAATGAAATGCCATCGTTGGAATTTGCGTCACGTTGATCTCGGAGGCCAGGCAGGGGACCATCCATCAGAACCCCACTCAAAGAGTACCGATCCAGCGTCCAGACATAAGTTGTTGCATGCAAGTATTCTGAACTCTAACATTGGAATTTGGTCATATGGACGAAGCTGGTAACCACCCCCGTGAACGGGCAGAATTACTACGGAGTTTACCCTCATGCCAATTGTTGAAATAATTAAAAAAACAAACTGAAAAAAAAATTCTTAGAAAGAAAAGTGTGAGAAATGTACGTGAAAAATAGTGAGAGGAATTGGAATTATATTTTTCAACAAAGTATGAATTTGTTATGAATTTTTGAAGTGTGTTTTTGCCCAATTGGCCCAGAAGAGTGTCGAGACAACCTTAGAACCAACAAAAAGTGTATATTGTGGTCGTCACCTTGCTCATCTAGAGTGGTCCCAAATATGACCACAACATGAAGGCCTCAGGAAGTCACTTCATATAATGGATTTTATACTAAAATTGAAATCTAGAGAAATCAAGAGTCAACCAATGGCATTTAAATATGGGGATGGTTTAATGACACTTTGGGGACACGATTTAATGGAAGACTACTTTTCAAGAGTGGGTGTAGGGACGGCTTGGGGTGTTTTCACCTTACATCAACCCAAATGAGATTCTCTAAGAATGCATTTTTTGGACACTACATGAATAAAACATGAATAAAACATGAATATTCAAAGTGCTAAAAATATGGTTTAGGATAACCAACCATAGACTCTCATGAATAGTGGAAGTACATTTTAGGCAAGAATCTAGCCTATGTGGTTTTAGAAAACGTGTGATTTAAGGTGTAGTTACCTTAATGAGTCATTTGTTTGTCATGGGGTGGTTTACCTTAGCATCATAACATTCAATAGCAATTGGTACTACTACCTTCCCTATGATAGAATGATGTAGAATATTCTACATCATTTCATCCAAGGGATGAAATAGTGTGGTATATTCCACACCCCATCAATAACTATGTTTACACTCGTCAAATTGTGTCAGAGCATTGAAGTGAAGTCCGTTGGATAGCTTACAGTGTAGAGTAACTTAAAGTACGAGCAAATACATGAAAAATTCCAAGATAATCAACATACTATTCATGGAAAGTAAAGAACGGAACAAGTATCCTACATTGATTCAAGGGCCGATCATATTTCAAGTTCCAAATGAGAAGGAAAATTGTATTAGATGGGTACACCCAAAAGCGCCACAAATTGGGCTATGAGTAATTTGAAGGCTAAGTAGATAATAGTAAATACATGATTGTAAAGAGATGTATAGAAAAGGAAGAAATGCACAAAAAAATTCAGATTTTGACAAATATGAGACAATATTAGGGATACAAAGTTTTGGAAGTAGAGTATTCAAAAGCACTCATAGGCTGCACTGAAAATCAACAGTCACATGCACAAAGTTCCCCTCCCAAGGTGTCAGAATGAAAAAAAATGGAGTTGCATTTGTGTTTAAAACAATGAAAAAAAACACCCAAATTAGCAACCAATAGGCAGTACCCAAATTAGTAACCCAATGTCGTAATGGGTGTACCCACGTTATATATATTTTGGGTGGTAGAAGGTAAAACAAACAATGTGGGATATGAAAATTAGAAGTAGAAGGAGCCCAAAGGCTCATAGTTAAGTAAAATGTAAAAATTGTGTTAAAACTAAGATTTTAGACCTCATTTAGGCATAGTAGCATAACTTTGTTTAAAAATTTTGAACAAAAGAAAGTTGGAAAATGAAACTAAGTTCTATCTTCAAAAATTTGTTTGAGATTTCAAGACTTCAATCAAAAGTTATGGATAAATTTCAAAGAGGATGTTGAAAATGTAAAAAAAAATGTCCTTTCCAATCCCTCTCTGAAATTTGTCCATAACTTTTGATTGGAGACTTGAAATCTCAAATTAATTTTTGGAGATAAAATTAAGTTTGATTTCTCAACTGTTTTTAGTTCAAAATTATTTGAAAGAAGTTATGCTGGGGGAAAGCATACTTCGGTCTCCTTGCTTTGGCACATTCAATAAAAAAAATATAAATAAAGCTTTTAACACTTTGGATTCTTGGCAAAGAAAGATAACAAGATTCTACAGGTGGGCCAAATTTTTATATTGTTTAATTTGTCTTAAAGTTAATTTTTTAAGAATTTTGTTTGATTTTATTTATTATATTGTTCAACTCATTTTATTGTTTAATTCCACAATATATCTTGTAGAAGGAATTAAATAATAAGAAAATTTAAGTCCACTTGTAAAATCTTGCTAGTTTCTTTCTCTAACCAGTTCAAATATTAAAATTTATTTTTAAAGTAAAAAAATAAAATAAAAACTAAAACATCTATATTAGTGAATAAAACTAGATATTGAGTACAAATTGAAAAATGCACTTGGACCCTAGAATACATTCATAATGTCAATCATCACACCAAATTTATGCATGTAATTCTCCTCATTTATGTACACTTAAAATAAATTAGTTCCTCAAATGTGACATTGTGACATCAAAAGTGGTAGACCATAGCACTACTATGCCTAAATGAGGTCTAAGATTATGGTTTTAACACAATTTTTATATTTTGACAATGAGTGATCAAGCTCTCAGACATCTTCAAATTCTGTCATACTCTTTGAAGATTCATGATGGATAATGCATTTCAATATAAAAATGATGTCTCTATCCATCTTGTCCACAAATGTTTATGAAGCAATCTTATCAATTCACCATCAAAATATATTTTGCTGGCAAATTGTTAAATTGCAATGATATATCATTCAATAAAAAATTTGGACTTTTGACAAACCATCTTTCTTTACAATTTTTGTTGGTTTGTAAGTCTAATCCTAGAATTAGCAAAAAAATTGGGCGCACCATAAATGAATTGCCACTATGAATGTCCCGAAGCTTGCATTAATGATGTGTGGATGAATTTCATGGATGAAGACTTTGGAGAGGAGAAGGCAACCTCTCTAGAGGCTATTGAACGTTATGATTGTTGAAGGGAGGTTAATAATTTATCAATTAGCAAAACAATCATAACATTCAGTAGTCCCACTGACTACTGCCTCCTCCCCGACAAAATGGTGTTGAATATACCACACCATTTCATCCAACAGATAAAATGGTGTGATATATTCGACACCATGATCAATAACTAAAGACACGTGTCAATCCATGAGACTTGTCAGTAGTGAGCTTCGTTAGCAAGTTCAATAACATGGTGCTTCCGATTTTATTAGAGTAAATTAGAGTATATACCTAAGCTTTAAAGTACAGCTATAAAACATTGAGCAAAAATATTCTTTGCAAATAATGAATTAGCTTCCAACTCACTAAGTCTTTTTAGCAATTCATTTCTTGTGTTTAGAGTGGTGGAGACAAGCTCTTTATATACATATAGGGTGGTAGGAGGTAGAACAACCCACGTAGGATATCTAAATTAGAATTAGTAGGAGTTCAAGTCAAAAGCAAGAATTGCTTTTAAAGTAGAATTTTAGACCTCATTTAGGCATAGTACAATAACTTTTTTCAAAAACCTTTGAACTAAGAAAAGTTGTTAAATTAAGTTAAGTTTAATTAACAAGTTTTTTGGGTTTTTTTTAAGTCTCCAATCAAAAGTTATGGACAAATTTTAGAGAGGGTTTGAAATGCACAATTTTTTTGACATTTTTAAAAATCCTCTCTAAATTTTGTCTATAACTTTTGAAAGGAGGCTTTAAATCTCAAACGAATTTTTGGAGATGAAACTTAACTTAATTTAACAACTTTTCTTAGTTCAAAGGTGTTTTGAAAGAAGTTATTCTACTATGCCTAAGTGAGGTCTCAATTTCTACTTTAAACACAATTCCTACTTTTGACTTAACTATGTGTGGTTGAGAAACTACAAATTCTAATTTACTTATCCCACATGGGTTGTTCTACCTCCTACCACCCCATAAGTTTATAAGTAGCTTCTCTTCTAACATGAAAAATAAAAGGATGATGTTGGTGGAAATTGGATAGAATGCATTAGTACACATCTCAAATGCATTGTTTGGAGTTTTGGCAAACCATCTTTCACCTATAGAATTATTTGTTAATTTGCAAGTATGGTCCTAGAATTAGCAAAAAGAAATAAAGCGCACCATAAGTGTGTTGCTACTATCCCAGCACTGTAGCTCACATTAATGATGTCGGGATGAAATCCGTGGATGAGTAAATCGGAGAGGAAAAGGCAGCCTCTCTGAAGGCTACTGAATATTATGATGTTAGGGGGTACTGGCCGGGGAGGATTGATCCCTGTATTGCCTCGTGTTTTACCCCTGCAGAAAACACTGGAATTTTTTATTTGCTGCAGATGACAAAATTTTCAAGTTATGAATTCATATTTGCAATCAGAGGCCCTGAATTAGCTAGGAGACGTGGAGAAGTAAAAAATTTAAGCGGCACGAAATAGGGGACAATTTTTACATTTTTCCTTAGATGGGGCAATACAGGGGTCAATGCTCCCTGGCCGGGGGTATTTGGTTTCTCAAATTACTGATTTTTAAAATAATGCATTCAATTTTTATATTTCAGCCTTTGACTTTCAAGCCTGCACAGTCCAAGACTTTGTGTAAAATCAACCCTATTAAGTGCTCTGAAGGCTGTATGGTCAAAAACTTTTTTTGTAAAATTACACGTCTTGAAGACAGACCAGTTGAAAAGGACACAGTCAAGTAGTATTTTATCGGCAAAAAATAACCAGAAATTGGACCAGTAGTACTTCTCATTTCCACGAAAATGTTGAGCACATCCGTCCATCAGTTGGGCCGGGGATCATCACGTGGAGGTCCTTGCATGCGTTTGGCCCTCATTGCACTCATGCAATAGTAAAGCAAATTACTTCCACAAGAGACTAGGAACCTCCAAATAATTTGACATCCATCGAGTTTGATATCAAATTGCTAAGCGTGAGATTGACAAAGGTGGATACCCCCCCCAAAAAAAAACTGCCACTTTTCGCTATTGTGATTGGTCAAATTTTTTTGTTGGCAAGTGAAAGGAGGTTCCAACGCACCAAAATAAAACAAGAGATTTGGATACCAAATGCAAAAGTTATGAAGTATCAAAATTATTTCTGATAGATGTTCTGAAATCATTTCTTCAAGGTACATACATATAGTTTGATTTTGGAGATGTACACAGAGTGATGGATGGCGTTTTTTTAGGTTTTTTGGGCAGGGTGCGATTGTTTGGGTGTGTGTACTGTACCCACCTTACAATACCCAGAAAGTTAATATTTGCTAAGGTATGAGAAGCTTTTGGAAAATATTCAGGCGAAGGACCAAGGACGGAGGACCAAGGACCGAGAAATCAGTTTGTTTGATTGGCTTCCATGAAGGAAAGCCACAGTGCCATGCTTGTGTTGAGATCAGTCCGTGTTCAATGATCACGGCACCAAAGAAACCGATGTACAAAAACATTCAGCTTCAAAAAGTTGTACAATTTTTTGCACCTCACCTACCTTCAACAAATGGGGGACCACCCAATGGCTACCATACAATCCATGAGAACAATAATATGCATTGGAAGTCACATTTACAACACACACCAAAAACAACGCTACACTAAATACTGAACTAGGTTGCCCCTACGGTAATTTCTCAATAATTGACAATATATAAAATATTTAATGTTACTATACAAGAATGCACTACTTTTGAATTAAATATTTAGAGGTTGATAAGGAGTTCACAATCATGGAACTATAAGAAGTTGAAGGAAATCAAGCATGGAACTTAACCCCTACAAGTTTCATGACTATGTTTTCACCGAAAACGCTCAAGGACTCCCATATTTAGTACAAATACCACATTTTTGAAAAAAAACATTTTTTGACGCATGTAACAGTAGGATCTTGTAGTATGATGACTTGAGAACATGAGACAAAAAATTCAGAAATTTCCACCGCGTGGATTGCATTCAAAATCACTAAAATAAATTTTTTAACCCTGAAAAAAACCGGTCAGCTGGACTTCAGAAGCTCACTTTTCTATGAAAATATGTCCAAAATGGTGGTGCTTCTTTGGATTTTGTTTTCTAGACAAGTTGGCTACATGCTCAAAAAAATTTCACATCATTTGGAATTGTACAACATAAAGGAAAAGAATAGTGAGTAGAACGAAGTAGAGAATGATTCAAAATGCAAAATTGTTAAGAATTTAGAGTTGGAATTGGAAAATGCCCATCCCAATGGTCGAAATATTATAATATTCAATCTGCATCCTAAGATTCTTTTTTTTTCAAAAACTATTTAAAAAGGAATAAGATAAAGGACTTCAAAGTTTATTTTAGAATAGAGATTCCATAACTGCCCACAAACTAAAACTCTTCATAACTTTTGACTCATTCGTAAAAATGGAATGATTAAAAGCTTTCCACATATATATATATATATATATATATATATATATAGAAAACCAATTTCAATTTTTTGTTTTTGAAAAAAGTGATGTTTTCTAATCTGCCCAGACTGCCCGGCCGAGAAAAAAAGTAACATATTAGACCAATATAC
Source organism: Antitrichia curtipendula (assembly GCA_951230915.1). Classification (NCBI taxonomy): domain Eukaryota; kingdom Viridiplantae; phylum Streptophyta; class Bryopsida; order Hypnales; family Leucodontaceae; genus Antitrichia; species Antitrichia curtipendula. The sequence goes on from OX579640.1 coordinate 11,039,538, forward strand.
GATTTGTTTATTAGTCAAAAAAAGTAACATATTAAGCTTATGATTTGTTGGTTTTGGATGTTTCAGTGTCTAGTTTTGCATTAGTCTATTGTCCACAATAGGTGCTATGTATAAACAGTTCTCAAAGCGTGTCTTGGTGCAACGTGGAGCTTCCACCCATCTAAGCACTTGTTTCCACAAATTCATATTATAACCATACAAGCTTGGAAAAATATGAAACCAATTTTTTTGATTTTGTAAACCATTTCTTAACCCCAAAAGGACCCTGAGGACAGAATGTGTCCTTGACCAATTTTTGAAGTTAAATAAAACCTTATCAAACTACTATTTTTGTAATTTATATTTTTGATAAATTATTTTTGAAGTTTAATTTTAGCTTCAAAAATCTGATTTTGAAAATGATTGATTATGATTTTTCTATTCAAGATTTTGTGCTTGGGTGTCCATTGCAATCTTGACTTTTGTAGTGTTGAGGGCTCTTGGGAATGAGCCTCAAATACACTAGATCTTTGAGAAATAATCACATTAGAAATTCATCCAAAAAAATTGTAAAGTAGATTTTGAGAAGTCATAAATTGATTGGGGTTATGCATGTTAGGCCCTTCAACCTCATATTTTTTTGGTGACCAACTTTTTAGATTTGACATGTGAAAAGAGGATTGAAAGACTTCAAATCACTTTCACAGTTTTAACACCCTCATGATCAAACATTATAATCTTTCAATCCGTAAGAGATATTGTTGTCTTTTCTTTTCTAATGTGATGTCTAACATGTCTAGTTTGATTTTATTCAAACATTATAATCTTTCAATCCGTAAGAGATATTGTTGTCTTTTCTTTTCTAATGTGATGTCTAACATGTCTAGTTTGATTTTATACGGTTACAATTCAATAAAAATTGATACAACTTATCAAAATGTTGGTTTTAATTCAATTTAGAACAAATTCTTAGAAGCTCAGGAATTTCCAAGGTCATTTTGGGGTTAACAAGCACACATAATTTTATTATCTGCAGACCTGCAAATCTTTAATAAGTCACATTTAGGTGCTTATGACCAATTTAAAAGTGTAAAAATTTGGTTTTGATTCATTAGCATCTTCCCATAAGTTAAATATTTGGTGGTCACTTGTCACCATACTGGTTCGTGAGTACGAATTCACCTCTGGAACAAGCAGGCTTCACAAATGGCAAGTTTGTTACCAAATTCGGGATACTCCGGAGTACAAGTGTACAACATAACACTTGTTTCTCCAATAGAATGTTGAAACACAGGCTAGGTGACACCCCTATTGGCCTAGAGGTAGACCAACCCTAAAACCATTTCGTACCCTATATGGTTTTCCTTAACCATCGAGGTGTGTGTGTTTCTAGGTTAGTGGCCGAGAGCAGGTGCATCTCCCTTATCTTTTTGTCCTTTCTCCTAGTTTCCTAGGGAATGACAAACGCCGCACAAGAATTTGCATTGCTCAATCAACAGGAGGAACGTACAATATCAGCACATAATTCTCGATGCCCCAAAATGACGGCAGATACTTCACAAGGCGAATAATGCTTTTATTCATTATAAAAAACATACAATCAGAGTGGGACCCCAAACCGCATTGCTCCAACGCTGCCAGCTTGACAGCCAGACGAAGTCAATTCCAAATAAGCGTACTCCGTCCTGGAAATAAATGTCTGCAAACTTCTGACACCAATTTTCATTTCACTCTACTGTAAAACTCATAATTTCAAATGGGTTCAAATACTATATCAAAACATGAATAGAATTGGACAAAAGAGGGTCCCGAAATGACCTACTCCGATCTACTGGAAAAACATGAGTCCCAATTTGGAGACTTATTTTTTCTGGACAAAGGCAGCGGCGACTTACAACCGGTGATGATTCCCCATGCTGCTCGGCCAGAGGCATGTGCAATTATATATGAATCCCGCACATAATGGCGAGTCAGAGCAGGCTCTCAGGATCAGAATTCGAGGGGGGGACACTGACGAGGTGTCTCTAATCATACAGGAGCCTCCGGTTGGTCACGCAGCGGAACCCCTGCTTTCATGCCCTTCCCAGGATCCAAGTACTGCAGTACTCGCTCAACACTAACATATGCACCCCACCAACCTAAACCAACATATTTCATCCGCCTCCATCTGAAAAACATCGAAACTCTTAGTTCAGTGATAACTTTGCGAGGATAAAAAGAATCACATTCATTGAAATAATCATAATTGTAGTCTTGATCTGATGTTCTAATAGATTAACATTAATTTACCAGTAACAACTTTATAAATCTAAAAAGGGAATCTTTGGTATGGAAAGCTGGTAGAGAGACCACGATCTTACACAGAATTGTAAGGAAGGGCCATGCAGTGAAGATGAAGATGGTCGACACTGTTGAAAGGAGGCTTGTGAAAGCCAAATCTGCAAACGAAGTGCTGGGTTAGGATGAAGGCCATTCTCAGACAGCAAGCAAACCGATGAAGTATTTACTGGCACGCTAAAATCTGGTCAGGGTATAGGCTATCACAAAAGACATACTGGAATCCATCAAAAGTAAGCAGTCTGAACCTGTAGTTAGGAGCATCAGTCGCGTCACGCTGCAGCGTTGACTTCCCTAGCTTGAGCATATGAGATACTGCAATTACCCAAATGCACATGTAAGGCAGAGGATACTAAAACCGTTATGGACCTGGTCCCGTCTCTTATACGAGAAACCGGAACTTCATACACTTGCATGGCCTTCAATTAAAAAGTTGGGTGTAAGCAAGACTGGCTGATTGTCTGCAACCAGTTCTCTTTGAGAGGAAATAGGTTGTTTCGTATCACTTATAGAGGTTTACAACCGTCCACTCTAAAACTGCATGAGCAATTTGTACAAAATGATCAAAATTTGATGTCAAGAAAATCTTGCTCTTGCACCCAAAGTGAATTCTCAACATCTCTGCAGTGATCTCCCCAAAATCACTCCTACGTGTTAATTATAGTGCTTAAAGTGACGCAAATAGTGACTCTACCTTTAGTGATATACTCTGGCATAGCGACTGCTAAACTGGGCGTTCTCCACAGTTAGGATTTCGCAAGATACACGCAGGATAAAACTTCTCTACTCTAGATTCAGGTTGATTGCTTACCCAATGCATAATCTGCTTCGCCAGGTCGAAGATCTTTGACAGTCTTGATGTGGTTATTCGGTATCACAAGGTAATGCCTACGAGGGTCAACCAGCAGAGAAGGATTCAGACGAACTGCAAAACACTCTAAAATAACTTTTGAATTTTCTTCTTTCTTCTCTTCAATTTCCTCAACAGTATTAAGGCAAAGCTAGACAATTTTGAAAAGCAATGACTTTTGTTTTACAGTCATTCTATCACTGGTTCGCCATTGATACATTTCCAATTGCCTAAAACTTCATCAAAGATGTAAAAAACTTCAATGCTTATTTAATTACCAATATTGTAATATTATAGCATTATAGGGATCGCTTTATAATACTCCTCCGGAGTACATCATAATGTTAAAATACATATAATCCATTAATTAAAAGTATTGATCCCATCAGAAATTATATTTTTATTAATTTATAATCAATATTTACTAATAATCAGAACACATGTGCGTATATCGGCGGTTACCCCATACAACTCAATCCAGTTGCAATTCTAGACTATTGCTTTGATCCACATGTCATGTGGAAGTACAAAAACAAAACTCCTAAAATATAGGAAACAGAATGATTGAAACATACCAACATTGGCAGGAATTTCAGAACAGCTTCTAGCATTATTGCACTATGGTATACTCAACAGGATCGGGCCTTACCGATGCAGTCACCCACCTATAGGCAGACGGATTGCGATCAACGAAGACAACTATTTGCTCATCCTGTAGTCAAAGCGGTTCACATTTGTCAAAACAGAATGGCACGCTCAACTTCCAATTCCTGAAGGTATTGCTACACGACCCTTATCCAATCTGATCGTACAAGTCTTCGCATGCTACTTTTCACCATACCACTTCAGCTTCGCATTGAACTGCTCATCAATTGCATACACTTGGTGAGCAGCTTCGTATAATGGTGTAAACTTTGTTGCAAAAGACGACTAAAGGAACTAAGTTACAATCAGAATCAGAATTGAGACGGCGCCATACTACAGCAATACAATCAGTATTATTGACAGCTTCTCGTGAAGTCTATCAAAACTTGTGCTCACAGCCACAACAAATTTCGACGCAGAAGAGCAACCCTAACGAAGTGCCAACCAACTTAATCCCTAAGGAACCAAAGGGCTAAAATTGCGCCTTATGTATTGTTGGCAATTTTGCGTAGGTCATGTGGAGAATTTCTTTTGTCCAATTTTTGATTTATTTTTTTTCCCATTTTTCCCAACACAAATAAAGCTCTACCCTGATTCTGCTGATACGCAATTTGCGCCGATCCGAATTATATGGTTCAATATATGATCATTCTAAAACCATGAATCCCATGGTCTGTTAGGAGAAGAGCCAGGTTCAAGGATGGACGAGAAAAAGAAGGATTAACAGTAGTCAGAACGAGCACTGACATACTCTGAACCTTCGGAGGCATTTACAGTTTTCCTCTAAGATCATACAAAAGTTGGCTGTGTCAGGTAAGCCTAGTTCATAATTTCTGACTACACAGAGTGGAGGGAGGGAGAATTCTCCGACTTTCAAAACCCAGGAAATTTTCCATCTCAAATATACTCACCCTAAACCATAACCACTAGATAGAGTTCTAAAATTACAGCGACTCCTCGATCCTTCTGTCTCGGATCCACCGGAAGATTGCAAAAAATATATATAAATACGAAAAGGTTGAAAGATGAACGGTGAGAGAGAGAGAGTTATAGATTGCAAGTTTTCCGGACCTGGAACAACACATTGGGAGTCCGGCCTTCGGCCGATCCCGAGGCCAGAATACAAAACGGGCAATCCTGTGGCTTCTTCCCCTCCGGAAACAACCACTTCCACGGCGCCATCGCAAAGCAAATTCCAACTCGCACACAATCCGTCCATACGATTTCAAGTGCTTGCCCGAGCCGCCCTTCCGATCGATCCGGCAAGCTTCGCCATAGCCAAGAAGCACGAGCTTGGGACCCTAGCCCGAGAATGGACAGGTAACCTAACCTCGCCTTAACCCTGAATAAAAGGGCCTATGTCCACTTTTTCAAACTCTCTTTGTATGCTCCCATTTGAAACTAGGTATGATTAAAAAAATTTACAAAACTTTGATTTTTCAAAGATGTAATGCCATGCCATGTCTTTTATATGTCCTAAAATTTTCAGATTTAATTGTGAAAAATTAAAACTACTGTGAGTTTTTGAATAATAGTGAAAAAAAAATTCATATCATGTACAAATATACTAAAAAAATTGTAAATCTCTTCATAGGTGTATATATTGTTTTAGAAATATCATAATGCAAAACATTTATTGTGTCATTTTAAAATTTTAAAATTAGATACTAGATTCAAAGTTCAAATTGCAATAAAATTATATTGGATTTTAGATCTTTTTCAAATTTCAAAATTGAAGTAGGAACTAGACTTAATAAGCTTTGTTTTGGTAGTTGGACACAAATTCAAAAAAAGTTATTTTTTTGAAGATGTCAAAGTACACTTGATGGTGATCCAAGGATCAAACATTTTTTTTTGTAGAAAAGTAAAAAATACCACAATGAAGCAATATTCAACACCATTTTCAAAGTATATGTCCAAGTACTTCTTACAAAAAATGGATGAAAAATTGTGTTTTCCAATCTTTTAGACCCTCACAAAGTCATTCACTAGCCAATGTTGCAAGGTTAATCGTAAAAAGTCAAGACTTATCACCAAAGTATATTTAGCAAAAACGATGTGATTTCTGGACCAATAGGTACATTCTTCATCCCTACAATAATCTTGAAAGTCATCCATTAGCCACTTTGGGACCTAACTTCAAAGTTAACCCTTATTTAAAGGATGGACCTATGACCACTTTTTCAAATTCCAAAGTTCTTTTCTCTATATGCTCCCATTTTACAACTATCATATATATGAATTTTCTATATTTATTTTTTAGATCCCTATGTAGTCACATGTATTTTATAAGTCAATAAAAATTTATATTTTTTGTGAAGTTTTGAAATTGTTGTGAAGTTTAAAATAAAAATTGAAGAACATCCATATCCAATTACCTTGATTTTAAACTTAGTAAGTGTTACAAATATTATTGCACCAAATTGTCCAAAGTTGCAGATTTATCATATTGTAGTGTCATCCCTCCTACAAACAACAAGTTGAATTGATTACATTGTAGAAAAGATGTTATCACCTTAGAAATACAATCCAAGTCTAGAATACAAATATGTGGATCTTATATGAAGGCTCATAGGAAGGATGTCTCAGTGTTTCTATCTTCACTACAAAATAATTTTATTATTTAAAAAAGAAAATTAATTAAAAAAATAAATTGAAAGTTAGAAGTGCATGGGATAGCACTTTATTAATTGACATTTGTAAATTTATATTGATAATTATAATTCTTGTTTATGACGTAAGAATGGTACTTTAATTTTGAATGAAAAGAAAATAAATGTACAAACACCAAACCTAGATACTACTCCAATAATCCAAGTCAATATGCATAATAACAACTATGAAAAAATTTATGTCAATGTATACACTTTTCAAATGCCCTTGTGTCATTGTCCCATTAGTGGAGACTCTAATAAAAATATCTATTTTTTTCTCGCAAAACTTTTGCAAGATAATCTTGGGGAGGTCACTTAGTGTATCTATAGTATACCATGTGCAGCTAAATGATCTTTGACCTCCTATTTACTTTTTAATAAACTACAATTCTAGCCTATAATTTTGAGCATTGTTTAATCAAGACTATAAGATTGTATTGCCAAAATCTTCAATCCAAATAATATATGAAATGATTTCTAGAGAAGGTTTAAAAATGAACTAAAATGACATGTTTTTCAACTCAAGTATTTATAGAGAACACACTTAGATAACCATTGCATCAATATTCAAGAAATATAAACTTTCAATAGAGACTCATTTTTGAGATTTTTTTGTGTATTTTTTAAATAATTTTTTCTTATTTAATACATAGGTGTGAAAGTTATTTTCAGCTTTCCAGTGTGTCTTTTTTGTTCGAAAATATGTATCTAATTATAATTTAGGGTGAATGCAAGAAACACCTGTACTATTTGTTGCGTTTTACTACAGTACTCATGACTTTTTTTGGAGTACTTTAAAATTAGAAAGTTAATTTGAAAAAAATTTGAAAAATATGAACAATGTATACACCTCTAAGATGAAGGTTTTCACCAAAGGAAATTGATAGAAAAATTCTCTAAGTAGGAAAACTTAAAAAGCGTCAAACCTCAAGAAAATACATACTTTCATGTTTTAATTCGGAAAAAATAGTAAAAATAAGTAAATACAAAAAATAAAAAGTGGCCATTTGCAACAATTCTATGGAGATGGTCATTCACCAGAAAAAACACCAAAATAATATTTTATATGTTTCAAAATTCAAGCAGAAAGAAGCTCTTTTTGTAGACTTCCACACCACATAAAAATAACTTTTTTCAAAATCCCTCATGTGGAGAGATGTAAGTCTACTAGAAGACCATCTCGTCCAAATTTCATCTCAAAATCATTAAAAAAAGGTACTCCTTAGTACTAAAAACCTCCAAACCTCATTTGTGACATTTAATCACTAGTACTATTTTAGTATTAAAATATTTTTGAAAATTATGAAAATTTTATGTAAGGTGTATGATAGACATGAGTACCTTCTCTAGAAATCTTGAGTCATTTCGAGCAAAAATGCAAAAGTTATGGCCAAAAAACAGATCAGCACTTAGCTTGTGACAAAAAATAGTACAAGTGTTTCTTGCATTCACCCTTTATGTATAAAATTATCAATAATTCATAACATAAACTTTCAAAGTAGAAAAATCTACTCATATATTTTTTTTATTTAAATTGGAAGAAGTAAATAGAGGGTCCAAAATCCTCGCCACACGTGGGTTGTATAAATGCATAGAGGGACCTCCCCGAGAAGATAATTGCTATAGTATTGGTATCCATATTCCAAATATAATTTGAATTCATAGCATCCAAAAATGACAAGAAATTTTTTAATTTATAAAACTAAAAAATGAATCTTCTACCTTGTTATATTAATCCATTACTACTAAGATTGCTATCTAATGTATAGACACTCAAACCTCATGGGACCCAACAATCTAGCTAAGTTAGATGTTCAATTTGTGTTACCGTATATGCTTGCTATTGGAATATAGTAAATGAATCGGGACTAAATCTTTAGTGTAAGCTGATTTTAAAAGGAATTGGAGTTGTTTTTTCCTTTCTTTTTTTCTTCAATTTGTGTATTATAACTAATCTAATCCTAAAGGACTCAACATACATGAACCAATGAAACTTTGGACAATGAAAACTTTTGTATGTAATATCCTAATAATACATTCTTCAATGCATTCAAATCCTATTTAATAGATGCCAAATGATTACTATAATTTGACTAGTCTAACAATATGCATTATGCTCAACATCTAGAGAGGGATCAACATCTAGATTTCTTATAAAGACCTATATATATGGTATTGTATTTGGCTCTTAGAATACAAATTATATACTAATACATGGTAAGCTCACTTTGTTGTATTGATGATTCAACAATTAACATCTTTAATTTAGATGTCATTTTAGCATCTAAACTTTATTATGCTCAAATATGGCACTATAGTTATAGAACACATGACCATTTTGTCATTTGTCAAACATGTAGGAGGTGCAATAATGATTCAAATTGGAAGTGTCATTTCACATTGGTTATGGCTTAGTATAAATATAAACTTTTGTCACTATCATATACTTCAATTCTTGCACTTTCTATGTCTAATACACAAAAAACACCGTGTTGTGATTCAAATTGCATTTTCTAGACCTTTAAGGGTTAAAAGTATAGGAAGTACAATTTTGGATGTAACATGAGTTTTTTTGAGTATTTGACATAGATGAAGTATTAATTGAAGTATATTATAGTGACAAAAATTTATATTCACACTAAGCCAGAACCAATGTCAAATGACACTTCCAATTTAAATCATTATTGCACCTCCTACACCTCTGACAAATGACAAAATGGTCATTTATTCTACATCTATAGTGCCATATTTGAGTATGATAAAGTTTAGATGCTAAAATGGGATCCACAAGAACTATGTTAATTGTTGATTTATTTACTATGTAAGAATGTTGCAAAGTACAATGGTCCAATGGATGACAAAGAATCCTTCTATATAAGACAAAAGTGCATATATTCATCCTTTTGGAATTTCATGCAAAATGGTAGGTCTTGCACACTAATCTAAACTCTAATAAGTGTTGTTGGATTTTTTTAAGCAAATGATTTACATTGTACCAAAAAAAGATGATTTCTTAGGTGACTAGCTTGTCTTTACAAGGTTAATTCAAAATTGTATATCTTGCCATATTTGAGTACATAACTTTGTATTCTAAAAATCAAATAAATATTCTATATTCAAGTCCTTCTTGGCCTTTATTAACAGTTAATCTATAAATGTAGAGGCAAATGTTTGGTGTCCAATGGATGACAGATAATCTTTTAGTGTAGGATAGAAGTGCAACTATTCATTCTCATAATTTTGTTGTGAAAAAGGAAGGTATTCTACAGTAGTTTGACTTCCAATGAGTGTGTGATTAAGAAAAAATTTAATCAATGATTCCCATGATATCAAAATGGATGATTTCCACGGTCACCAAAATATTGTTTAACCCTTAAAGAATCAAGGGGTGACCTTGGAAATTGTCCCTTTCCATTACCGTGTGAATCATTAGTTTAAGAAATAACAAAAGCACTCATTAGAAGTCAAACTACTATAGAAGACCTCCCCTTTTCACAACAAAATTACAAAAATGAATAATTGCACTTCTATCCTACTACAATGATACCTTGTCATCTATTAGCATTTAGTGTCCTTGTTGACGTTTAACCCTTAAAAGACAAGTTGGTCACCGTACAAATCATTTGTTTGGGTACTATGTGAATTGTTGGTTTAAAAAAATGCAAAAGCACTCATTAGAAGTCAAACTACTGTAAAAGACCTTCCCTTTTTGCACAAAATTTGGAAGAGGAATAGTTGCACTTTTGTCCTACATGGAGAGATTCTTTGTCATTTATCGGTTAGAAAATGTCCTCATCATTATTTATGGGTTAAAGGTTAACCCTTGAACGTCAACACGGATGCCAAACATCCAATGGATGATAGAGGATCACTGTAGTAGGACAGAAATACAACTATTCATCTTTGGATTTTTGTTGTGAAAAGGGGAGGTTTTCCAATGAGTGCTTTTGCTATTTCTTAAGCCAATGATTCACACGGTAATGCAAAGGGATGATATCCAAGGTCACCCCCTTGTCCTTTAACCCTTAAATGTCAAGGTGGATGTTTTGCGGCTGATGAATGACAAAAGAACCTCTTGCGTAGGACATAAGTGCAACTATTCATCTTCCAAATTTTGTGGGAAAAGGGGAGATCATCTACAATAGTTTGACTTCCAATGAGATTTTTTGCATTATTTTAATCCAACAATTCACACGGGATCAAAACAGATGATTTCCATGGTTATGAGCCTCTTGTTTAAGGGTTTAACCTGCTACTTCTTATTGAAATTCTCAGATCTTGTACTTAAAGTGTGTTTGCATTTGATGTTAAAGGTGTTGTTCGTGAGGGTCTTAGGAACAAACTTTGACCTACTTTTGGACCAGATTTGCATTCCAAACAACACCTCTAACACCAAGTGGGAACATACCATTTTAGTAATATAGTCATCCTCTTATAATCTTATAATCTTATCTTGATAATAATAATATTACATGATCAATATAGTTGTAGAAATTACTGGAGAGATTTATGTGTTACCTAAAATGCGTGTCCAAGCTAATGTTGGATTTTTTTTTTTTGCATTAGCAAAATGTCAGGATCAATTTCAAAAAATGCTCTTCAAGAATACTTTGAAAGCACCACTACCCTCTCTGGAAAAGACCTTCAAATGGGTGTTGACATGGTTTATGTGCAGCTGAAGTTGGGATTGATAAAGAAAAGTGACGTTGAATTCGAACAGGACAAGATAAGAACCATAAAAAAGATATGTTTTCTTCTCTTCATTTGTCCAGCCTCCCGGCTTGGTTGTCTTGTAATGTGGTGTTTTTTTTAATGCAGTGGGTTTCCCATTTGTTCAAAAAAAAAAAAAAAAAAGTTATGCATGAGGGACAACAAAGTTGTGTTTATGCAGAAGTGACCTCCACGGACAATAACAAGAATGGAAACTCTGAGTGAGAAATTGACAAGGCTATTGAATGCATGACTGCTTAGAAATTTTAGGCAAGTTCCTATGAAGTCAATTTTGAATGGATCTTAGTGCAGATTTTACACATTCAACTTTGGGACATGTACCTCCTTTTTGGAAATGTAATTTTTTTTGCCGATTGGGTGCAAAGTTGTCTAGTAAAAAATTATGTTGTCCAATGAAAGTTTTGGGGGCAGTTTAGGCAACTCACGGAAAATCATCTTGTTTCTTTTGGAATTTTGCAAGCATGTAACAGACATAAAGTAAGATGCAATTGTCAAAAGAAACTACTAAGTGTTGTACAAAAATCTCATTCTAGGAGGAGTTAAAGTGTACTAATCCTATTAGCCTAAGTATGTAAAAATAAAATAAAAATCTTCAAACTTCAAATGCTACAATCCGGAAAATTGTATAGTCCAAAATTATGAAATTTTTTCTACACATTCATGTAATAGTCTACTAACTTTTGTACAATTGAACTTCAATTATTTCAATTTTTATTTTCATTGATGCCCTAAATAGTGGTAGTTTTTGACAATCTTTGCTCAAAATGTACTGTGGTCTTTTAGAGATTATCTCACGAAGGTAGCTTAAAGGAAGAAAGGAAGCTATTATAATAGGGTTGAAGAACTATTAAGGATTCATTCTCTTTGAAACCTGTTGTCTTCAATGATATCTACGGATTTCTGTAAGCATCAAGTGCCAATGCTATGATTCCAAAATTCATTTTGAATTTTTGCACATAGTGGCTTTTATCTTTAAAATATGTTATTGAGTTCCATTTCATCAAATTGAATATATAAGAAAGTTGTTTTTATGAGACTCAAGCATATGTTTAGACAAATAAGAATTTATTTGGAGAATATTTTGACATTAATTTAGGGCCTGGTATATGTACTGAACTACTTTAAATTTTAAATCAAACTTTGAGTTTCATTTACTAGTTAAAAAGGATTAGTTTTTATTATTATTATTCAAAAGTATACTTCACATGTGACTTTAAAGTTTTTTTTATTATTATTCAAAAGTATATTTCAAATGTGACTTTAAAGTTTTTTATTTATTAAATTTTCAGTGGAACTATAAGTTTAATTTTACAACATTGTAAATGAAAATTTATAATTAAAAATAAAGATATTAAAATTTCAATCCCCCATCCTTCCAATTTTTGATTCCTATTGTTTACTTGGTGGATTGAAGACCTTATTTTGCTCATGACAAATGTAATTAAGCAAAAATATATACTTTGAGATTGGGTTTAGAAAATACAAATTATTCATACTACAAAAGTCCATAATAATTTACTATTGGATAAAGATAAGCTAACAAGAACCTATGACAACATTCCAAGGCACTTGATATTGTCTGTAATAGAATATTCTATTCAACAATATCAACAATTATGTTCAAATCAATAGTCCAAAATCTATCTAGTGGTGGCCTTTAAATATATAACATGTTCTATCTAAATTATCATCATAACAATAGAGGTTAAAAATTGAAATCACAAAGATTTAGTTCATTTTGAATGGTAACATATAATCATACCATAGATTACTAAATACTCATATTTATTGAAAATCAAAGAAAAATACATGATGGCTTAATTTCTTTAAGACAAGGTGTAGTCCAGATCTTCATAAGTATAAAGATTTGAAAGTTCTTGTTGAAAATTTAATGTAAATTTAATATTTTTTATTTCTACAAGAATTTTTTTCTTTAAGTTCAAAAAGTTGAGTTATACTTATAGTGATTTTTAAGATATTCATTTTTAAAATTTATTCAAGTTGTTTTTCAAAGGCCATAATATAAACTTAAAAAATTATATTTTTAAGTCAAACATATTTGGATCTTTTGAACTATAGAATTTATGCATAGAATTTTTCTTGAAAATCTATACTATGTAAATGTAAAAGAATTAATATAAGAATCTTTAAACATTTAGATGGATGAAAATACCAAATTTTTGTGTATTGGAGATATGATTGAGTTTTGAACATCTAGTCCTCTAGGAGTTAATCCCTAAAATTATTTGAATGTTTTTGAGCAAAACAACCATAAAATAGCACATGTTGAAAACAAAATAGAGTAGTTAAAATTTGTGATTTTTTTGCAACTTCTAACTATAGGATCTTACACCTAATTTGCATGTCTACTTCTCCACCAATTTTAGAACCTAAGTTCTTAACATCTCCAAGTTCATCATATTCAAAGTAGTACAATAAGCTTTTCCCAATCGTTTTGAAAGGTGTAGTTACAACTTTGAAACATTTTAAGATTTTTTTTTTGGTTTTTTCTTTGTGAGGAATTTGATAATAAGGAATTGAAATAGACCAATCTCAATAGAGAAAATGTCATAGAAAACCATCTAAAATCTTATGCCTTTCACTTTTCAAAAATTATAAAAATGAGTTAAGAAACAAACCCTACAATTATATTCTTGGGGAGATTTTATGATTTCAAAATAAATTTGTCATATTTTTAACCCCACTCATTAAAATGGAATAAAAACATTTTTCTTTGTAAATATAGATCTATAAAAACAAGTTTTAATTCTTTTCATTTCTTATGAAAAAAAATTTGGTTGCCCAAAAGTTCAAATGAAGTTTTAACCCCTAAAGGACCAACCTTGTATTTAGGGCAACATAATTTTGGGGGTAGATATATGCGAGCAAAGATTTGACTTATTTAGGCTGAATTTTTTTTACAAGGTATAGACAAGGAATATCTTCTAAGAATGCTAAATTTCATTTCATTTGAGTATATAAGTGAAAAGTTATGATGCAAAATGTTGTTTGTTTCTCAATTTGAGCAACCCGGCAAATTAAAAAAAATCACTTTTTTTAAAAACAAAAGTTTGAAATTAATTCTTGAGATTTATATATACTTGAAAAGCTTTGAATCATTCCATTTTGATCAATGAGATGAAAGTTATGAGGAGTTTTAGTTTGTGGATAGTTATGGAATCTCTACTCTAAAATATACTTTGAAGTATTTTATTTAGCTCAATTTTTAATATTTTTTGAAAAAAATAAAATTATAGGATGTAGATTGTTTATTACAACATTACGACCACTGGGATTGACTTTTTTTTAATTACCTAACTGAATTCTTAACAATTTAGTATTTGAATCATTCTCCACTTCTTTCTACTTACTATTTTTTTCCTATATGTTGTACAATTCCAAATGATCTAAATTTTTTCAAGCATGTAGCCAACTTGCCTTGAAGTATGAATTTAAAGAAGCACCACCATTTTGGACATTTTTACATACAAATGTGACTTTGTGAATTTCAGCTGCCCTGTTTTTTGCAAGGCCCCAAAAGGATTTTTGTCACTTCAAATGCTCATATCTTGCAATCCACATTATGGAAAATTCTGAAATTTTTTCCACATCTTTTCAAACCAACATACTACAAGATCCTACGGTTACATGTGTCCAAAAATGTTTATTTTTTCTAAATTTTTTTACTTGTACTAGAAATGGCAGTTTTGAAGCGTTTTTAGTGAAAATGTAAAGGAGTTTTAGGAATTAAAATGATATATAACTCAACTCTTACACACTTATGTCTTATGTAAAAAAGGCCTTGGGACTTTAAAGATTAATGTGACTGTTCAAATTTTGAGTGATCCTTTTAGAAACAACATTTTTCTATGATCCAACCCAAGGCTTGTGATTTAGAAAATAGAGTTAATTTTTAGGTGATGATTAAACCATTCTATATGTAGAGTTTCTTTTACTAATTATTTCAAATCAAATTTGAATTATATTTTGATTTGAATTTTATTGAAATAACAATAAGGCTTCGCTTCATTTGCTTGATTTTTTTTGAATGACAACAAGGTATTATATCATGCAATCTAATTACATCAAGTTTTCTTCTTAAAGAGGTTTAAATTTGCATCACTTTGTACCTCCATTTACGAAGAAGCCAGCTTTGTGTCAATATATTGCATGCACTATGTTTTGTTCACATTAAAATGGAGTGAGCCATGCCTTATCGTCATTTCTAATACATTTAACCCCTTAGTGCTCCAACATCCCAGCTTTGGATGGCAAACAAGATGTTGCAACCTTATAGGGACTTTTTTACTACAAAACTTCTCATTCATCCAAACCAATGCTTGACTTTTTTAAAACCACACTTTTTGAATGATGAATTTGATTACATAGAGGTAAATAATATATATTTATAAAGATATAAGCAAAAGTATGCAAAAATTAAAGAAAGGATTTAGGCACGCAAGGATAAGTTACTTAAGAATTTAAATGCATTTTAGAGTAGATAATACAAGTGGCACCATCAATAGAAGGTGTGTATGACTTTACAATTAATTCTATTACAGAACAAGAAGTTGAATACTTTTCTTTTGCAATAGTATAGGAATGTCTTGATATATTGCCCTTGGTCCTCATAATAATTATTGAAAGTGCTACATTAATCTCCTAAATTAAAAAAATTAGACACCTACAAATATTCAACAAAATCTTTAAATTTAGCATCACTATAAGAAAATTTGATGAAAGTATTTCCAAAAAAAATTAGACTGGAAAATAATAATGTATTTCATGATCAAATTTAGCAAAGAAGTGCCAAAATGGAATTTACACTTCATAATTTGACATGTCCACATCACCTTGCTCCAATCACTAGATGATATGTGATACGGTGCGTGTCAACTAGATTTCTACAATAGCAGGGATTTCATTGTTTCAAATAAATTCACGGCTTATTGGTCATTTGGGTCTCCTCATATAGATTTTTTATAGTTTATTCAACTACAAAGTTGGAAATCCCTCAATTGAGAAGACCCACATAAAAATTTGAGGTTTGGAGAAGTCAATCGAACCATCATCTAAGTTAACCCCTGAGCGCCAGCCAATCCATGTACACAGAAATCCAAACCCTTCTATATTCATTCCAATTAAACTATCACTAAGAAAAGATCTACACTAATCAATCATACTGAATATAAGAGCCAAACAGTGACATCTTTCAAAAATGGAGAGGACATATTTTGGCCCATGGGATGCTCAAGGGTTAACATGTAAAAATGAATGGCAAGTTTATGTAATGGCCTCAGGAAGCTTAATGCTTTTTTTCAACACTTAAGATTCTCTTAAAGCAAACAAACTCTGATTTGGAAATAAATAAGTAAAAACTTAACTCCTAAATACCAAAGGCTTCTTTTTAGCTTCTACAAATTTCCTCTAAATTTAATAGAAAGCCCATGTATTAATAAGTTGTATCAATTTTTTTAAAATTTTAACTATACAAAGTTTAACTAAGGTAGGAGGCTCTAAATGGAACAGGCATTAAGAATAAACCCTATAAATGGTTGTAAAATGGACATGAGTTGGTTTTGAAATTGACATGTATAGTCATTGAATGAATCAAAGAAAAAAGCATTATCAATTGCAAGGGCCAATCATTTCTACATCTTTCTTTAGATTTGCAAGTGAACCGTTTATAGAAGACCTAGGATCATAAATAGGGACATATGACCCAACTCGTTTGAAAATTCATAAATAATTCAAAATTGCTTGGAAAAATACGAAATAGGTTCTACATCTATTTCTCTTTGTTTGAAAAATGAGCTAAAATTATTCCCATCCAATGAAATACACAAAAAAGGCAGACCTACCCTTAGATGTGCCATTTTTGAGCCTCGTTTCTAAGACATGTTAGAGATCACATAAAAAAACAAAACAAAACAATATCACTTATGAATTGAAAGATTATAATATTTGATCATGAGGGGGTAAAAATGCAAAAGTGATTTGAAATCTTTCAATCCTCTTTTTGCATGTCAAATCTAAAAAGTTGATCACCAAAGAAATACAAAGATACAAGGCCTAACATGCATAGCCAAAAACAATGCCCAATTGCCAACTCTTTGAAAAGGTACCATAATACATTCATTCATTCCCTTGTAGATCCTTGTAGATCAAACTTTCTCAATTTGATGTTCAAAGACTCATCCAAACACCAGAACTTGAAGCAAGGCAATATCTAGTCGAAATATCAAGCAAAATCAATCAAATCTTCACTTTCTCAAAAGTACATCCTCCTTAAGTTTAGGGGTTCATCACCCTTACAAGATTGTCACTGTATACATTACATTTAACAAATACACAAAATCCTCAATACAATTGTTGAACATACAGATTGACAACAAGCATCGCATTGGAGATCAAGCTCTAGATGGAGTAGGCATAAAGATGGAAGAATGCCAAGGTAAACATAAGAGAGTTGGGAAGGCCCAAGAGCAAATATGAACGCAGCACCATGAAGGGTAATTTGGAAGCCTTTGTCCAAGCAACAATGAAGCCAAGATGAGGCAAGGCCTACCCCCACATGAATTGCTCAATTGCAGGTACATAACATCTTGCCAAGCAAAGCACTAATAATCATCATTCGTAAAGAAAGAACACACCTGAATGAGCACACAATACAGTAGAATCATAGAATGACACCTTTTGTAAGACTTTTCGACACTATTTAATAAAATCCTACATTTCAGATACATCAAATGATCTAGACAAATGCCTAAGAGATTTTATAGAGATTTTAAGCATCCCTGTCCACATCATTCATGGAAGTAACTGGAATAAAACAATTATAACACCAGTTACCAAGCTCGTTGCTTCGAACTGTGCAATCTAAAGTGGCGCTCCTTTGCCTATTGTCGCAGGTTGATCTCAGAGACTTGGTTGGACTCACAACTACCTATATCATTCCTTTCCTTAGACAAGATACCGCCAAATGTCACTAAATAGTCTGATCTAGCACATGCTACCACAACATTTATAGAGAAAATTGCAGTGGTTCAGTCAAATTTTCAGCAAATATGTTAAATCAGTTGTAAATAGCCACAAACTGGATTGTCACTACCAAATAAACAAAAGCATTATGTAAACTTCACCACAATTGGTAACCTCAACCTAATTGTAAGTTGGAAATCCTCACTAGGAGGACACTGCAGTATTCGGTAGTTAGTTAGGCTCTGCCTGAAGCAAACCCTAAATTTGAGCCCTAAAATTTCAACTCGGAGAAATAAAATCAGTTACTGATAAGTAAAAAAAAACAGCAGACGAAGCCGATTGAATACTGACCGGCGGGGGGAAGAGAGGTATTATTCACTGTATGAAATGCTATGGCGACCCTTAAGCACAACAGACAGGAACAGTGAAAGCCTTTAAGGAAGCAGGAATGCAATAATCAAGGAAACCTCAGATGCAGAGTGAAACAAGAACACGAGGACTCTGTAAATTAGAACTTGCATTTCAGGGGAACCCAAAAGACACCACAACAATGCATCAGCAGCTCTCCTTAAAACCCTAATCCAAGGTCCGATGTCAAACCCTAAGCAGTCAAAATGACCGCACCCCCGGCCTCCTTGATCTTCTTCTCAGCCAGCTTGGAGAAGAACTTGGCCTTCACGACCATCGGCTGGGTCGGCAAGTCACCCTTTCCGAGAACCTTGAAGAACCCGTGTTGGGTGACGTCCAAGAGAGGAGCGCTACTGTCTCCATTCGCCTTCTCCTTCACGGCCGCCGGCACCAAAGACCACAACTTATCAATGTTGACAATAGGGCAGTGGAACTTGTTCATCGTCTTGTGGAAGTACCTCATACCAACCTTGCCGAAGTATCCTGGATGGTACTTGTCGAAGAGAATCCGGTGGTGGTGCATACCTCCGGCATTACCACGACCTCCCGGATGCTTGCGGTGCTTGCCCACACGCCCGTGCCCAGCGCTCACGTGTCCCCTTTTCTTCCTGTTCTTCTTCAGTCGAGTAGTCATGGTGACGTTCCTGGCGTTGTCTCTCGGAGCTCCTCCGAGTGTACCACAAGAAAGCAAACAAAGAGACCGACGTAGCACAGAACCTCAGCCTTTGTGAGCTCCGAGCCCTAATTTTACGTCGGACGGCCCAGATCCATCCCGCGATGGCATCCCATCCTAGCCGTCCACATTCTGCAGTGGATATCTACGGCTCCGATTACGAGATCGTGTCCGATCTTCATATTTGCATGAATGAAAAACATCTGACATCCACTTAAGCAATTCCCATCAGGAAAATGAGCCTACTTTTTTCAATATCCTCGCAGTACTGCATCTGTACGAGTGGAGAGGCTTAACAGTAGAATACCTAATTATTACTCTTGCAGTACTGCTATTTAGCAATATTTAGTGTATACAAATGTTGTACTGCACTTAATTAGAAAACTTAAGCGCAGTACTACATGCAGTATTGCAAAAGTATTAAGAAAGAAGTGTTTGTTGACATTTTGCAATTGAAAAATATGTAAATAATAAGTATTGTATTTTTAAGAAACAAAGTATTAATACAATATAAACGCAATATTAGAATTTTTTTTTAAAATGTTATTGTCTTTATATAAGCGCAATGTTACATGCAGTACTGCAAGAATATTAGCTAATATAGCCCCTTCTGCAATACTGCATCTGTACGAGTGGAGTCATGGGGCACTTTCCTGATGCCACATGCTCAGATGCAGTTATGCACAATCGATACATGAGACTATTTTAAACATATTGGCTATTGAAATCACGATTTCTCTCTTTCTACATAATATATTAACTTTTAAATATGTATGGACATATTATGAATTTTGAAACTCAATTTCATAAAGTATCCAAAACTAGGTTTTCCATGTATGCACACAATCATTAGAACATTTTGGACTACTTGCATATAGATATTTTCAAGATTGGTTTATGGTTTAATTTCATTTTAAGCACTTCTATAATTTTTAAACTAGATCGATTTTCATTCCCATTAGTTTGATGATTTCTTCTTTATATTTATTAAAAGTGAAAAAAATGTACATTAAAATGTGTCAAGCATTGTCATTATGACAAAAAGAAAGCAGTTTTGAAATCTTTGTAATTTTTTATAATAATTATAAACTAACATCCAAAATTCATGTTGAAAAATGTAGCATTTGGCAGTTAAAAAAATAATAGTATTGTATTAAGAAAAATACTCCTTCCATCCCAAAATAAATCCAGGGGTTCCAAATATACTTATTCCAAACTAAACTTGAAATTTTCTCTTCATAACTCTATAGACAACAACTAAAGCTAGTTCGAATACCTTGAAGCAAAAGAATTTTTAGATACCACATTCCAGAGACTATGTAGCAAATCAATCCCTGTATAGGGAATTGAAATTCAACCTCTAACCAACCAAAGGCAAAGAATTCAACCCACAATTGATACTAACAAATCTCTTGTTGAGAATTTTCTAGACTTAAATCACAAGACATTGTTGGAATTGAATATAGAGGATGTCAATGGACATTACTGTACCAATGTTGCTTGAAGAATGATTAAAATTAATACCACTGAAGCAATTCGAGAAAGGGCAAAAATTTGTCAATTTTGTCACTTGTTTTCAACATGCGCCGCAACACTATTGACTTCCATTCTTTTACGCCAAATCAGATTTAGTGGAAGCTACAATGACTACGCAATCTTTTGAAAATAGGAACTACTCATGCACTAATTTAACAATTTCTAGGAAATTCCGGATTTATTTTGAGACGGGGGGGGTATGATACTTGAAACATCCTATTCTTGTAAAATTTGCTTAAAATTACATGAATTAACCCAAGTAATTTTGCAATTGAAAGAAAAGAGCCAAAATATAATTATTTTAAATCTACATTGGATGTTTCAAAACTATAGTCACAACATTCCAATCTACATTGTAACATTGACATTGATCCCATTATTGTCTCAAGCATATATCTCGGTATATGGTTGTTTGGTTAGATTTTATTCAAATTTAATGCCCTATAAAAAGTTAACATTGTCATGATTGTGGAGAGATCAATTTCATATTTTGTAATTTTTTTAAAAGTAAAGTGATTTTTAACCATATAAGGATGCTTTAGACCTAAATGGTTTGATGAATGACTTCATTGCCAATTGTAGAAGCAAAGAGTGTACCTATTGTTTCAATAATTGGAATATTTTGGTCACTTCTTTAGTTATGGGGGCATGTCCTTCCAAAGTTAATCCTTAAAGGATGATGAGGGCAAAAAGTGGACAATGGATGACTACGTTATTCAGTGTAGAATTATAGAATGGACATATTGGTCTTATAATTGGAACAATTTTGATGACTACCTTGGTCATAGAGAGTTGTGTCTTCAGTTATGGGTTAAAGTGATTCTTAAAGTGACCCTATTAACCCATGAACAATGCGGAGGACGTTTTCTTGCCAATGAATGACAAAGAATCTCTTCATGTAGGACACAAGTGCAACTATTCATCCTCCAAATTTTGTGTTGAAAGGGAAGATCTTCTACAGTAGTTTCTCTTCCAATGAGTGCTTTTTCATTTTTTTAAACCAACAATTGGCACAGTACCCAAATAAATGATCTTCACGGAGACTGGCTCGTCATTTAAGGGTTAAGCAAGCTTTGGGGGGACTGCTTTATCAGTTAAGCTATACAATTTTTTCTGAGGAATATATATGGTGATAGATTCTCCTATTTTGGATGGATGAAATCGTTCAATTGCTTCAAAATCTAAGGGGGACAAAATCGCTCAAGCAGGCGCTAAGCGTCTATAGAAAAAACAGACGGACCCGGCAGTAAGCTGCCGTCTGCTGTCGTCCTCTGCGCTTTCAAGTTCCGGCATAGCCATGGCGATGGCGGTCCATGGCCGAATTCGACGTTGAAAGTGCTGCCCTTCGGCCATGGGGGCCATCGCTCCTTGCTGGTCGCATCATTCTTCGGACCTCTCCCCTCTCCTCTCGTTTTCCAATTCCTCACGCCCATCACCGGGCGATCTTTCTGTGAAATTGAAGAGGAAGCATGGCAGTCTAGGTCAAGACTGTTCCACGAATTCGGCCGAAATTCATGAAAATTCGGGACACTGGAGGCGTATGCCGAGATTGATCTCGTCGTTGCCCTTGGGGATTGGGGGTGGACTAGGGTGCTGGCATGCACGACTGGAGCTCAGGTATTTAACCTAGCTTTTTTGAAATTCTAATTCGGATGATTTTTTGGACGAACGCACGCAATGCTCTTCACTGATTCTGGCGTTATAGAATTCGGCTCTATCTGAATTATGTTATTTTCACAATACGATGAATCGAATTGGTCATGTTCGGACAATAAAACCCTTGGTCATTTAGGGGTTAAGAGCTTTCGAGGGATTTCGAGATAGGGTTGGAGTGAATTTTGGTAGCTGATGGTTGTTTCCTTCCTTGAATTTCAAGTCGACCACAGCAATGTGGAATTTTTTAGACTTCATAACAAGGTTATTTAATAGAATTTTCCAACTTCATGGTTCTGTGAGAATCTTTATTACCTCAAGGATCAAGAGGCTCCATATCTGCCAAATGATCTTTTGGCAGGTTTGAGTTGTCATATGGACACTTCATATGTTCAAATCTTTCGTTTTTGGACCTACACACGCAATGCTCTTTACTGATTCTGGCGTTATAGAATTCGGCTCTATCTGAATTATGTTATTTTCCCAACATGATGAATCGAATTGGTCATGTTCGAACAATAGAACCCTTGGTCATATTTTAGGGGTTAAGAGCTTTCGAGAGGTTTGGGGATAGGGTTAGGGTGAATTTGGTTTTTTCGCACAGTTGATGGCCATTTCCTTTCCGCAATTCCAACTTGAACACTACAATGCGCAGTTCTTTATATACTTCATAGCAAGGTCATGGACTAGAATTTTCCACCTTCGTGGATCTTTCTCACTGCCTGCATTCTTTGCACCTTACGCCACTGTGTTCATGCAGGTTTACGAGTCTTAAAGGGTTGACAGAAATCGAGAGAAAACCTTTCAATTTATCTAGAAGGTGGTACGTGTACAAGTCTAGGTTTATTTGTGCTGCAAGAAGAGAAGACGATGGTGGGAGGCAAGAAAGGAGCTACTCAGAGGAAATTGATGTGGTGGATCATTACAAGGTGCTCGGCTTGCGCCGCCAAGCGACAGCCTCCGCTATTAAGTTGGCCTACAGGCAGCTCGCTCGCCAGGTTCAAAATCCACTGTCTTCTTGAATCACGTTGGCATTGCCAAAGTTTTCTGAAATTCTTGTCGATTGTCAGCAAGATTTCTCACTGTATGCAATCTTGCTTGATCCGAAGCACAATGTGTAGATCAATAAATTCTCATTTATGCAGATGTTAGAAGTTTTATTTTTTCGCAGGCGTCTCAGTATACTCAATGTTTTGATTGCCTAGAGGATAAACTGAAAATGTTGAGATTGAGTAATGAACTCAGGAATAAGTATTTCTACGTTTGATGGTGTGCAGTTGCATCCAGATGTGAATAAAGACGTGGATGCCAATGAAAGATTTATGAGCGTTCGTCTTGCATATGAGGTGCGTTACCTGCCTATATGCATATCTTTGATAATCTTTCCATCGCTTGATAGCTTCATATTTTTGGTTGAAGGTTTACTCGATGCATGTAATTATATATTCTGCATTTGAAAATGAGAGCGCAACTCATTCAAACCGTACCATTGTGTAGTAGGGAATCCATTCTCGTGGCCTTCATCTGTTTTGAGTGGATCCCATTATTAGAATGGATTTCTTTATTTGGTCTTGTCTCCATTTCAAGTGGATTCCAATGCATTAAAGTATGTTGTATTTGTGTGCTGTACTTCAAACTTCAGCAAGGACCCAATCTTGAGCCTACGCTACCCTTGAACAATGAGTACTGCATTTCATGGAAGCATATTTGACTGTGCTAGATCCTAGAAGTATCTTATTTCTTACAATTCATGGGTTTGGATGCCACCTGGATTGTAGATGGGTGACTTTTCAACCACGGGGAGGAGACCCCACGTAAATGGGTTCCCTACTTCATCTTCTGTGAGTGCTACCTCTAACGACTTGGTTTTAAAATGTTTCAGGTTTTATCTGATGAGACAAGCAGGAAATTGTACGATAGCTCTTTGCAGGAGCAAGTGAAGGCATCTCGAAGAAAACAGGTATATCAAAGAAGAGAGCGAGACATGTGGGCACGGTCACGTCATAACAAATCTCATTTCAGAAGAGCCCCGTATGAGAATGAGGATTGGAGTAGTAGTTCAGTGTATTCCTATGAAAGCGAGTATTCTAATATGGAGAGTTACTATTACACCTACCCCACTAGTGGCACGTTTAGCAACATCAAGAAAAAACCATCCAGAAATCATTATTCAAACCGTGGCAACCCCCCTGAAGAAGAAGAAGACATCAAGGAATTGGATTTGCAACGTATTGGAAGGGAGGGATTGTTGTTTCTATGGGTGGTTTCAGCAATGTGGCATGCATTGGGTGCCCAGACTTCTCTGAGCCTACTTGTAAGTGCATTGGCCCTTTGGAAAGACTTTGGAGTAGGTTACAGGCTTGCTTCTGGAGTGGCGTGGTTAATGGGAGGAGAGAAAGGTCTCGCTCTTATTGTTGCACTCATCGTCAGCACCCGAGTCTTGGGAAAGGCGTATCATGCTGTAGCTGCTATTGTGGCCTTGGCACTCTGGTTAGGTGGTGGAGTTCTCAAGGCTTTTCCTTTACCACATGGAGCAATCCTTGTGTTGGTGTATAAGTGCATCCAGTTGCAGTCATCGATGTAAGTTCCTGCTCTCAACTTTTAGTTTGCAATTCCTATGTAGTGGTCATTCAAGCTCGAGTTTTGAGAAGGTTGGATGATAATGAGCGATCCTTCGCAATCAATGAAAACTTTGCAACTCATGATAGTCATACTTCTACTGTGTTCTGGCGTTTTGTTCTGTTGTCATCGAAGTCAAAAGAAGTCAATTACCTCAGAGTTTTTTTTCTTGCCATTGAGTATCTTTAAAATCTATGTCATTTTCTGTTTCTATATAGTTCGCTAAAGAGCATATGGGGCATGAATCGTCTTGGCAAGTGCCGTCAAGTTCACGTAGAATCTAGCTGCCTTTGAATCTTTAGGGTGATTCTCTGCTTTGGTCGGTGGCAGTAGCGAGAAGCAGTTTTCGGGAAGCTACCAAGGGCGCTTGTGTTTCTGTTCTGCGCCATTTGGCCCAGAGGGGCTCTTGAAAGTGAAATCGATGGCTTTCAGTGTTGGAATTTCGCGGTTGAATGGTAGTTTGCTCCGCGAGTCATGATCTGCTTCAGCTAATTAGAATCTAAACTCCTCCGTCCTTCAACCCATTCTCAATCCTCTCCAAGCACCCAGTCACACCTTCTTCACCCCATTCTCAATTTCAATTCTCGAAGAATGGGGTGACATGGCGCTTTCTCGTTGGTTGTCCGTGGCTTGATGAGCTTGTCTAGCTCCCATTTCAGGATGCCCATTATTCTCCTACGAAGGTACATAATGGGCGTGAAGAAGATTTCTTTGAAGAATTATTCATCTCCCTTTCACCCTCCACGTGTCCTATTCACCCCAGTCACTACCGTCTTCGTCCCAGTTGTCACGAGAGGTGTTTTTTTTTGGTAACATGTTGCCAATTCTGATAGAAAGGAACAAATACCTTGTTGTCCCTCCAAATTTAATGCAATGGCATGCTACCAAGAACACAAGTTCTATAGTTTAAAAAAATATTGGTTGCCATCGTATTCTCAGCATTGGCCATTGTGATCATCCCACTTAGTATCGATGTTGCAGTGGAAGAGCATCAATGCTCAACATGAACGCCTTGCTTTCACACCTCTAAAAATAGATTGTGTGCATTGCAAAAAAGTACGGTCACCATCTTCCTACGTAGGTGAATACTTCTTCACAAGTAAACACATCAACATGAAAAGGGTGTCACACCTTCTTCATGGTTTTTGGCCCTTGATTGGTTCCTTTTTTTTTACCACTTTTCATTCTTAATGGAAATTTCATTTTTAGAAAAGGTGTGACTATCTCTAGTATTGCACATTCTATGTATGTTTTGGGAGACTTTCATGTTGTGTACAAATTTGATTAGTTTCTAAGAAATAAATGCTTGCAATCATATCTTTATCAAAAATCCTATTCAACTTCAAACAATCATAACAAAATCCATGTTTTGTAAAAATAAAACATAATATCTTGTAAAACAACAATCTTTCACAATTTTCTTTGTCTGAAAATTAAGTAAAATTTTCCCACCATCTCAAAGAATGAAAAATTATGGTTGAAAATGATAGTTTGAAGTAAAACCGTATTTTTTAAAGCCAGAAAAAATGTTTTAACCCCTAAAGTCCTAAGGCCAATGTCAAAAACAACTCAAAATTGCCAGTTTTGTCGCATGCATCCAAAAAAATAATGATTTTCGAATCTAATTGTAGGATCTTAAACTTCACTTGTCTTAGATCATGTGGTAATATTTTCATTAGAGTTTGATTGCACAAATTGGAATATATTAGCATTCAAAGTTGGAATTTAAAAAACAAAACAAAACTAGCCTACAATTTCAAATGACTTTGACTACCATTTGTAGAAAAAAAGTTGCACTATAAACTTTTAATTAAAAGTTGAAGAATCAAGGTGAAAGTCTAGGAAAAAAACTTCAAAAAACACACACTTGATTTTCATTCCTTAAAATAATGTTAAATAGAATTAGCTTTAGGATTGAAAGAAAAACTAAATCGTTAATAGCTCTAAGATGGGATTGAAACACTATAATTCCAATGGTGAGATTGTTTCAACAAAAAAACTTACCTTCATGAAATAATTTTTTTTGAAAAATTGTGAAAATTGCATTTAGAAATGAATTCTATAAGTTACTTTTTCAAGAAGATGCTCTAATTGCTTGAAAAATAAGATTGTTCATAATTTTCACATAACAAATTGAAATAGAATGAACCAAAGCTTACCATATTGATAAAATTAAAATCTATAAGAAATTAATTTTTAAATTTTGTTTAAATTTTGTTTGTGTGAAGAAGTTTGCACTCGTCGCATAAAGAAAATGGACCTTTTGTGCCATAACTTTTGCTCCCGAGCATTGATTGAAATAAAAATTATATTTCCAGAAAGCTAATGTATTTTTTTATTTTCAAAAAAAGGTTCAAAAAAATCATGATGAATATTGAGGCCGTATGAGCTTGTATGAAATCCATTTTGTCCCGTGAAGGGACAATGAGACTTAAGGGGTTAACATCCACAATTGAAAATCAATAAAGTCTTATGTTCTTTAATCACATACAAAGAAATTGCAGCTAAACTAAAATGAAATCTAAAAATGGCATTTGATTATCATGTGAAAGTTAGAGAAGAGGTCAAAAATTAAATCAATCAAATTTTGTGCACTAATTTCCATGTCTACAGATTGAACATCCCTCAATGAGCATCTATTTATTGTCTAAATTTGTTGGGACATATTTTAGAGTTTACACACATGCTTGTGAAACATAATACCTCATCATTTAGTTCTCTACAATGACAATGATTTGTCCTTTTACAAAGAGTCTCACCTTTAACCCCTAAGCGCCCCATGGGCCAAAATATGGCCTCTCCATTTTTGAAAGATGTCCTTGTTTGACTCTTATAATTTTTCCAATGGTGCAGTCAAAGGACACGTTCCTTTCCCTATATCTCCGGACATGTCTCTACTACCAATTGGTACGGTCAATTAGTGTGGATCTTTTCTTAGGTGATAATTTAATTGAAATGAGTATAGAAGGGTTTGGATTTCTATGAACATGGGTTGGGCACTGAGGGGTTAAAGATTAGTGTCACAGCAAAGTATCATTTTTATAAGATTTGTGCAATACAATTATATATAAAAAGCACTACTTTAAAATAATTGGTGATTGAGTGTCCACTAATTAAGTCAGTGAAAGTCTTTGCAGTTGCTGATCTTCTTTCCACTTGGTCTCAAGAAAAGAAAGATGGAAATAAAAACTTGGGGTAAGTTCAAGAAAAAATAAATAAAGTTGAGGTAAGGTTTCCTCTTTTGTTTCACAAAAAAGGAAACAAAAAGATCTGAGGTGTTCCTGTTCTGTTCCCCCAATCCCCCCCCCCCCCAAAAAAAAAAAAATAATACTTCAGGGTTTCCTCTTTTGTTTCCCCCAAAAGAAAAAGAAGACTTCAGGGTTTCCTCTTTTGCTTCCCAAAAAAAAGAAAAAAAAGACTTCAGGGTTTCCTCTTTTGCTTCCCAAAAAAAAGAAAAAAAAGACTTCAGGGTTTCCTCTTTTGGTTCCCAAAAAAGAAAATGAAGACTTCAGGGTTTCCTCTTTTGGTTCCCAAAAAAGAAAATGAAGACTTCAGGGTTTCCTCTTTTGATTCCCCAAAAAGCAAAAAGAAGACTTCAGGGTTTCCTCTTTTGTTTCCTAAAAAACAATGAAAAAGAAAAAAGAAAACTGGAGGGTTTCCTTTTCTGCTTTCAAATTAAAATGAAACGTGTGTCACTGTGTCGTAGAAATCGTCGGTATCCGAAATTGACGGGTGATTTAATACGAAGTCATGCGTGAGTTAAGTGGCATCATCAAGAGTCTTCAGCAATGACGTCAGAAGCACGACGTCAGAAGTATGACGTCAGAATGAAGTCACAGAAGGTCCGAATGCGTCCGATATATTCGTACTTTAGTGAGTCGACTCGATTGAGAAATACCATGGAAGTGGAGGGGCACACGGTTGGATGACTCAAAACATGAAGCAGATAGGTAATAGCGACACCATTTAAGGGCCGGTCCGCCTTTTTCATAGGCTTCTGTGGATAGAAATATTTTTTTTAGACCATTTTTCAGAGAAAAAATAAATACATGTGGAACCTAACACAAGTGGTTTTGTAATTTTTCAAGCATTTTTTATTTACTTATAAATTTTCGAAGATTTGGGGTATAGGCACCTGTTTCGTGAACGTAGGTCTTCCAAAAATCCGTTCACTTGCAACTTGTAAAGAGATTTGTGGAAATCAAAGACAATGACTAGCTCTTGCAATAGAGAAACAATTTTTCCTCAATGCATTCAATTGTTAAATTGGTCCATTTAAGGATCACCCCATCTCCATTCTCCACCTAAAAATAAGTTTGGTTTGAAGAAGATGTGCGTTTTTAGATCACACTACCTTAGTTACCTTGGAGAAGCTATTTGTCAACTCACATACATTTATTATAGAGATTGAGAAGTTTGAGAGAAGCCATTTTGCAAATAGAATCACGACATTTTGACAAGAGATAAATTTATGGTAATATTTGCCACTTTTCTAAAAAAGAAGATGCTTAATCTATAGATCACCTTTACAGTTTATTTTGGCCATTTCTTACTATTAACCCTTAAAGGACCGTTTGTCCCCTTCGGAGACAATTTTGGTTCGGGCAGGTTCCTACAACCTCAATTTTTAGTGAATTTTTTTGAATTTCTTTCAAGATGTGCAATTTTGCGAGAGCTTTGTGGGTATATAATTTTTATTTCAATCGGTGACCGGGAGAATAAGTTATGGCACAATAAGCGAAGAATGGAGATTGGCGAGTAGCACAAAAAAATCATAGAAAGTCAAAATAATTTTCTTAAAATTCTTTTCCTAAAATTATATGTTTTTGTCTACATTTGAAGCTTTGATTCATTCTATTTGGACTCATGATGAAAAAGTTATGAACAATCTTATTTTTTCAAGCAATCTAAGCATCTTTTCAAAAAAATAACTTATAGGATTCATTTTTTAATGCAATTTTATAATTTTCCAATTTTTTATTTTATGCAGGATTGTATTTGCTTGCTAGAACAATCTCACCGTTGGGATTATCGTATTTCAATTTCATCTTAGAGCTATTAATAATTTAGTTTTTTCCTCAATCTTGAATCTACTTCTACTTAACAATTTTTTAATGAGTCAAAATTAAGGGGTTTTTTCTTGAATTTTTTTCCCCTAGATTCTTAACTCAAGTATTCAACATAAAAACTTAGAAAATAAAAATAGATAATACAAAAAATTTAAGTTGAGAAGATTCAAACTGAAAAAATATAGTCAATCAAGGTGCAAAAAAAACTTGTTTTCTTCACTTTGGATGCAAATATCTTGCAATCTATGTGGTCAAAGTTTCTGAAATTTCTTGCATACATTCTTCTACTAGTCTATTATAAGATCCTATGGTTAGATATGCAAATTTTATTTTATTTTTAAGTTTTTTGCTCTTTGCAATAGAAGTGGCAATTTTGGGTGTGTTTTGATGGAGAAAAGGTCTTGGTCCTTTAGGAATTAACTCTTAATGCGAATTGTAGTCATAAGAATGATATTTTTTGAATTTGAGTCCAATTAATAAAATGAAGTCATTTCACGTTTCTACTCCGATTGAACAATTTGAACAATTCATAAATTTTAATATTTTATAGTAATATGAATTGTTAGCTTATAAACATGCTTAGTTGATTTTCAAAATTTACAGTGATACAATATCTTTGATTCATACCATTATGTTATACACAATTGTATATATCTATGGTGAGCATTTCAGATTTTTCAAGTATATTTTGTATTTGATATGAATTTTTTTCATTTTCTCTTTCAAAAATCACATTAATTTTGCACAAATTTTTTTTTTATTACTTGTGGTAGACAAATGATTTCATCTCTAAAAGATAAATATGAGATTTTTCATTAATTTTTAGTTGCAAAATGTTGGCAAAAAAAGTGATGGATAGTGAGACTTGAAATCAATGGTCATGGGCTTGTCCTTCCAAAGTTAATCCTTTGTAAGAGTCCTTCATAAGAAGTCGACAACAAAGAATCATGCAATCAAAACATGGTTTTATATTGATGTATACATGCTTTGAGTAGTTGGGTTCTAACATGATTTTTTGGAACAATAGAGGCTTGGAAGCCCTCATTGCATTGACTTATTTGTGGAGGGATTGATCTAAACAAGTTAATCCTTAAACAATGGGCTCAAAACCGTGGAAATCATTTGTTTTGTCACCATGTGAGTTGTTGGATTAAAATAATGCCAAAACACTCATTGGAAGACAAACTATTGTGGATGATCTTCCCTTTTCACACAAAATTGGAAGGATTAATAGTTGCACTTCTGTTCTACAGGGAGAGATTATTTGTCATTTGTTAGCCAGAAAACGTCTTCGGCGGCGTTTATGGGTTTAAAATAATCTGACAAGAGCAATGAATCAGCAAACTCACACGTTTCATTGGTTTTAAACCAATATGGTGAGAAAAGTGAGTCAATGGGAGGCAAAGAAAGAAAAGTGCTCTTTCACTTGTTCAAAAATATTATGTTCTATCCATTTTCTCCTAACATGTATGCATTCTATAGTGTTTGCGTATTTTATAGTTTGTTCGTAGAGAAGGGCATTTTATTTAATCATCAATCCCTAAAAGCCTTCATCCATTCAAAGTTGTTTATAGTTGGTGGCTTATACGGGAATGATGTTGCTTCTCATCAAACTTTTGAAAAAAAAGCTTCTTTGACAAAAGCTTCTTTTTTCCTTAATGCCTTCTTGGAAGACAATCTTTTATAAGGTAAAGCAAACCATCAAGGTCAAACAAACCATTATGAGAAAATGATACCATTACAAAATTTTCTTTCAGTGAATGAGATTTGGGCCACAATCAATGTCTCAGGTGATTGTAATGGAGTGATTACTAATGACAATAGGAACTTCTACCTTTTGAATGTAAATTCATTGCAAGAAGTGGTTTTATTAGGCATTCATGTTGTGGCCATATTAGAAAATATTGTAATTGCGTTAGGTGAGACAAATGACCATTATGGATACATTTTGTGTTGCTTTTGGAGTAAACTAGAGACTCTTTTGTGCCATTATAGGATGCACACTTCAAAAATTTATAATACATTCATACCTTGTTGAAAAAATATAATTTCAATTGCTCATGATGTTTCTCACACTTGTCTTTATGTGGGAAAAAATGAAAATTTCAGCAATGATGAGGCGACAAACTCCTAATTCTACTCATTATGTTCTATCTTGTGTAAACCAATGCCATCAGAATTATATTCAATTTCTATAAAGGATAAATAGTGTAATTAGGGTTTGGATGCACATTACGCAATTTGTCCACATAATTAAGCATTCCTCTTTCTATTCCCAATTCTTTTCATCCATTTGAAATTGGTGCTAAGTTGGTGATTTATGCATCGATAATGCTGCCCTCATTAAAAGTTGTACGAAAATCCCATCTCTGTATAAAGTTCCCTGCTCCTCATCAAACCTTTACGTTTTAAATTTTTTTCTTTGTCAGATATAGCCTTATAAGTATTTTAAGTGTTTTTGACACTTCAAAAACCCATTTTTTTTTGTGGCCCTGTGTTTTTCAAAATTTCTTCTATGTTTGGCATAGCCAAACACATAGCAATTTGCTCTAAGAATCTTTGCAACACGATTAGTTCATAATTCATCTTTTCATACACTATAGTAAGGAATATCTTTTCTATGACACTGAATACCACTTCCAACATGAAAATCTAGGAGAATTATAATTTGGTTGTAGAAATTGGTTGGTCTCTATACAAACTGCTACCTCCAATGTGCTTCCACATTTCAACTACTACCAAGCTTTATTTTTTCTTAAGACTTTTTCAAAAGGTGTTGAGATAGCAATCCCTTAATATTTAGTGAGGCACTGTGTTTATGCATTCACCAAAACAACATTTTTCAATTGT
This sequence comes from Antitrichia curtipendula, assembly GCA_951230915.1. NCBI lineage: Eukaryota > Viridiplantae > Streptophyta > Bryopsida > Hypnales > Leucodontaceae > Antitrichia > Antitrichia curtipendula. The sequence goes on from OX579640.1 coordinate 11,072,523, forward strand.
ATTCATACCATTTTTTAAATCCAAAATTGTTGACTACATGTACGTGCCCCCCTTCCCCCTTGAGTTTGTTTTTGGACGATATAGCTAGATTACCGCTCTGTTGTAGGACCAATAGACAAATTTCACCTATACACCACCTAGTTCTCATATGGACATCACCAAGTATCGGACAAGCCACCTAGTTCTCATATGAACATCACCAAGTATCCCATGGGCCACCTCGTTTTCACCAATGTTTTTTTATGTACAGTTTTTCGCCAACTGGCTACAATTTACTGTAAAGAAAAATTTCCATTTCTAGGGATCAAAATATACTGCTGTATTTTAGAACCGGTAGCCAAATTTTACCTAGGTATCACCTAGTTTTCATATAGATATCACCAAGTATCACATGAGTATTGAAGAAAGAACTCGTTCCTTCTCCAAAATGAAAAAAACAACACCCAGTGGTTCTCACGTGCACATCACCAGGTATCACCCAAGTACCACCCCAGTATCCCCCGAGCCACCTAGTTCTCATCTGGATATCACCCAAGTATCACCCAAGTATCCCCCGAGCCACCTAGTTCTCATCTGGATATCACCAAGTGTCACCCCAGTATGCCACGAGCACTGAAGAAATAGCTGGCTCCCCTTCCCTTCCTTTAAAGAAAGCGCTGCTCGGGAACGCCTCTAGCTTCGCAGCTGCTTCCCGGGCACCTCCCGAAAGCCACATTTGGGAATTCAGGGATGGTGGCTTTGGTCCCTCAGAAGGTGCTTTTCCTGTTCTCCTCCTTCCTCCTCAGGCCACGCCTTGCCCCTTCGTTCGCCCTTGTCTTGGCCCTCCTTTCCAGGATCGCCATCGCCATCAAATCCCGTCCCTCATCACTCGTTCTTCAAGTCGTTTTTCCCAGTCAGCCGTTCCACTGGCTTGAAACCACTCGGGCAGAAGGGAAGAAGAAGGAAGTGGGGAGGACTTCCGTCGGGCGATTCCATTCTCCATGCGTCGGTGGGGTGGTGCGACGAGAAGGAGGTGCTCGCTGGTGGCGGAAGGGCGGGGTGCACTAGACAGGTGGGATCCTGGACCGGACTGAACTAGACTAGACTAGACTAGGCTGGACTGGCTTTGCTTCGCTTCTGTTGGCTTCTGTGGGTTTTGAGTCTTTGGTGGTGGATTTGAGTGGTTCCGTGGAGGTGAGGTAGGGTTTGTGGAATGGGGTAGTGAGAGCGGGGGATGCTTGCGGGTGGCTGGTTCGTGGGTGGGATTCTGACAGGTTTGAAACGCGCGAGTGTTTCTTTGAGAGTGTTCTGTGAAATTCTCGGTTTGGTTGTGGATTCCTTGGGGTTGTGGTGGAAGGGGAGTAGTTTCTGAAGAGGGCTAGGTTCTTTGAGGATTTGAGGCAGGATGTGCGTCTGTGTTGTTGTGAGTTTAGAATATGCGTGTGTTGGTTGTAACGGGTGGCCTTCAGGATGAACGTTGCTTTGGATTTAAGGGTGTGTGGTAGCTTTCGTTTTGTGTACGTGTTTTGTATGTTCAAGTGATTTCTAGGCACGATATGCTTGTAACGTGGCTACTAACCTTAGTTTCCTCTTGGTTTGCCGTCAGGTCGTTCACCTACACCACACAATGGTTGCAACCTTTCTCAGAGTATGCGATATGCGCTTGGATGTTGTGAAGATTCTCTTCCGAGTTATTTGGGATTCTCAGATTTTAGAAGGATTTTGAGTGTGCGTTTTGTTTAGGAATAGAGCAGGCTGAGTACTTAATTAACAGTACCAATTTATTTCGTGTTGTCCATGTACAGGCTTCTCCAGACTGAACAGTATTACAAACAGAGGATGAGCTTAAAAAAAGGTCAACAAGCAGTTGAGCGTTTACAGTAGGCCAGCCACTCGCGCTTCTATCGAGGTAGCGAAGACTTTACCCGAACCTCTTCTAAGAATGCTTTTGTAACACTTCTCAGATCTCGGAGGTGGTATATGGGTGCTCATTCTGACCTGTATCACGTTGGGAAGGTTGATTGCATTGTTCTTAGGTCAGTTGGATTAGCTGCTGCTTCTGAACTGAGGCATTACTGTAGTTGTGAGAAGAAATGACCCGACTCATGGAGTGACTTTGGATGATGCAAGTCACTGTCCAGTACACTTACTCGTATGATTTGAATGGGCGCTGTGCAGGAAATTTTCGACCTGTATAAGGAGCTTCTGAGGCGTCATCCACCAGAAGGGCACCTTGCGAAGTGGGTGCCGCTGCGGGTCCCGACCCTCCCGCTTTTTCCATGCAGTCGACTAGCGGCGAGCATTTGGCTCTCTTTTCTCCCGGAGTGCTCGATAGCAGCGGCTATGGCGCGTGGAGTGGGGGCTTCACCGCCACGCCCGTCGGCTTCCCCGATGTAGAAACAAAACGAGCCCCGAAGCGCAAAGACCGTGAGATTTGGAAAGATGGTGTTTCATTAGGATTCGACGAGAATGGCGACATGGACTACTCTCTAGACACAGGGGCATTGAACTGGACGGACCAAGGCGAAGTCTGGAAGGAGCACCCGAGCATGAAGACCGTGGGGGAGGATCACGGCAAGGGCAAGCTCCACCGGGGGAAGAAGCCGGAGCGCTCCTCCAAGCAGCACGACGACTTCAGTTCCGATGGAGATAGGAAGGGTGGCCGCAAGCGCAAGCGCAAGGAGATCGAGACTGCCGTGCCCTGGACAGAGGAGATGGTGAAGTACTTGTTCGAAACCTACGACGACGTGCACCGGCGCCTCTTCATCGAGAGCCGCGGCAAAGTGAAGAACCAGAAGAAGTGGGACCCCATTATCAAGACCATGCAGGAGAAGTTCGGCAGGGAGTTCACCAAGAACCAGTGCGAGAGCAAGTACTGGAAGGTGCGCCGCGAGTGCACCAAGTACAAGCTGCGCCTGGAGAAGCGTGCTGCGCACGAGAGCAACGCGGATGTGTACTCCGGCAAGGCAGTTCGTGAGCTTCTGAAGCCGAAGTTCTATGATGTGTGGCTGGAAGTCGCGAGCGACATCTCCAACCGCATGCCTGACATTGAGCTTGTGGACTCGGGATCCGAGGACGACCTGCCAGAGCTGCCGAGCAAGGCGGGTGGGGGCGGCCATGACGAAGAAGTGCATGATGGTGAGGCAAGCCAGCATGAGCACCGACATTCGACCAGCTGCGCCATTGTACGTGAAATGCAGCAGCTCATCACTGTGAGGCTGGAGGCGTCGGAGAAGCGCGAGGAGGCTCTCAACATCCGCGCCGAGCTCACCATGGAGCTCCTCCGGCAGCACATGGAGAGGATGGAGCGCACGGGGCTGACGGGCGATGACGCGCGGCAGCGGCAGCTGCAGATGATCGAGGGCGTGGACAACAAGCTGGACCGGCTGGTGAACGGACTGGGCACTTTGAACAAGAACATTGGAGCCATCATCGGCAGAGTGACGTCCATTCAACGATCCTAGAGTTCCTCACAGATCAGAGTAAGTTGCGAAACAGCTATTTCCATCACTTCCAGTTTTTTTGTGTATATGGACTGTTGGGAATTTTGTTATTCTCGTAAGGGAATTGAAATTTAGAAATCCAAGGGAAACCGTAAACTGTTTATGACCTATAAATGTATTTTCTGTGAATTATCAAGAGTGGATCTGTATGGATGTCCACTCCTATTATCTTGACCGGCCCATTTGCATGATCAACTGAACCCTAGACTATCCCCTAATATGGGTTCAATTTGACAGTTTCTTGTCACTATTTTTGACGCATTTTCTCATTTTCTACTGTGGATGGATTCAGGTCAAGGAACGGAGATGGCTGTTCCTTGCTTAGCAGCAGATGCTGTGGGTTCTGCAAGTTTACATCCTCGGGGTGTACTGCAATGGCCGAGGCTGGCAATATTCGCAAGTATTGTGGGCTCAAAATTACTGTGACGACATGGTCAGGTGAGGGCATTGAGACATGCCCTGGTGCCTTTGCTTGTAGATAGGTAGATTTCGTGGAGTCGAGTCATGGAGCGGGAAATGGAGAGAGTGATGAGCCTTCTGTGACGAGAATGGCTCCTGTCTGACCTGCATGAGAGGAAACGGAGGGAGTGATATAAGAGCATCACATCTGCAATAAGCAGTGCCGTACTGCCATGGCCTTTAGCAGCACAGCTTTAGCAGCTGTTGCTATGGTGATGCCTTAGGAAATATTGGAAGGCCGGGGAATAGGTTATGTAAGACAGGGGTTTGTTTATTCTTGCATGTCTGGAGAGAAGGACTTCAGAGCCTTTGATGAAAATGTACATGTTAAGATAACTTGATTGTGAATTTAATTTGAACTTTTTGATTCTTTTGCATTAGTGGACGGAGTTGTGGAAGTTACGTGTGAACCAGTTTGATGTGGATACAGATCAGCATTGTCTTGTAATACTCCATGTCTGTCTTGTCGAACGTGTGTCTAGTATGATAAGACGTGTTGTTAGACGTGCTCATAGAATATGCTTGAATATTGTGAATATATTTTCAAATATTTTTAAATATTTTTGGTATATTCGAAGAATCTACTTATTAGACGGTGTCAAGCTCATGTTGGTCTTAGACAAATTTAATTTCAGGTAGCATGTTGCCGTGTTTAAGAAGACAAACCTTGAAACGTACTGTAGTTAACTGGCATCCTGTGTAATGGTATATCACTGTGTAATTGTCGCCGGTGACTTCGACAATTTGCTGGTATGGTTCTAGTGCTTGTGTGTATCCTCTTAAAGTCTTCTTCTTGACTCTTATACCTTAAAACCTGCTACTTCTTGTTGCAATTCTGCTCGTGGCAAGAAAGTGGCTCTGGGGTCGTTTGATTTCTGTGATTCATGCGTCTCCTGCGTCTTGACTTATACATGCTGCGGAGGTCTTGATTTACCCAATAAGGTAGAAGCACCAGTTAGTCAACCACGCCCAGTAACCAACTTGTAGGGTGTGCTAGTCCCAACTTGAGGTTGTAGCTCAAGCTTGAAATGGTGGATTATTTTTTTGTCCTTTTCAAGGTTGCGACTAATATGGTTATGACACATGTCCAAAACCAGTGAGCGAGAAAGTAGGAAGTAAGGTAACTACACCTAAAATTGCACAAATAAGCAATCTAGCATGGTTCACATTATTATATTGGAATTTTTTTTGTGGGGTCCTCTTGGTAGTGAATAGGGGATTTTAGATTCTCTTAGAATGCATTTTTTGGACACCATATGAATAAACTACAAATTTTCAAAAGTGTTGAAAATAGGTGTTTTTAATAGCGATCGTAGACTCTCATGAGTAGTGGGAGTACATTCTAGGTAAGAATCTATAGTGTGCGATTTTGGATAGGGTGCACTTTTAGGTGTAGTTACCTTAGTGAGCAAGAAAGTAGTTCTTCAATGATTGGAATTACAATACTCTAGACATTGCTATGGGCAGACAATACTTTTTGACTCCCAAAATTCACTGTAACTTCAAATTTGGGAATGAAATTCTGAAAATTTAAGGATTCCCATATTCCCTATCTTCCAACATGGGAAAAATTTCCACCACCTCATACTCCTCAGCATCTGGCCAGAATTTGCTTGAGTGAACCACTACTGGTGCTTCAGCCTTATTCAATGACACTTGTTGTGTTGCATTACTCATCTCTAATGTTGCAGGTAAGGTAGGAAGCTCTTGAATCGCCCATCTAAGGGCTGATCTGCCTTTTTCATATGCTTCCTTGGTCGGTAGTATTTTTAATTCATTTTTCAGAGATAGAAAAATAGACGAGGAATCTAACACAAGTGGTTTCATATTTTTTTGAGCAATATTGAATTAGTTATGCATTTTCAAAGGAGATGTATCGTAGGTCCCTATTTGTGACCCTAGGTCTTCCATAAACTGCTCACTTGCAAGATGGGAAAAAGCAAAGCCGATGATTGGCTGGGACCCTGTTTTTCTAATTCATTCATAGCACTATAGCGGTCAATTTAAGGATTATTTTGTTCCATTTAAAGATCACCTTGTTCCATTCAAGAGCCATTTATAGGGGCAGTTCTTAATGCCCGAGCGATTTCAGAGCCTCCTACCTTAGTGTTGTTTTATTAAAAAAGTTCAGTTTGAGACCATCAATTTTGACACGTTTCTACATAATTTTGTGGTTTTTGCTTAGGTACAATTTATTTTTGACAATTTACAATAGATTTTGAACAAATATGTTATAAGACTTGGATCAATAAATACATTCTAGTCCTTCAATTAATATGGGCTTTTTATTGAACTTGAGCAAAATATTTGTTGAAATCTAGAGATATTAAGTCCCCAAAAGAATGGCTAGGTATGACCCTAATTTAGGAATTTCTTGAAGTGACAGACAGAGACTTGTCAGTACCCAGGTTGCTGACATGACGATTCACATATATAACGTTGTTCACTTTGTAAGCTTTGCTCCCTTAACCCGTGAACAATGCTGTGGATGTTTTGTGTCCGATGAATGACAAAGAATCTTTCCATGTAGGACAGAAGGGCAACTATTCATCCTTGGAATTTTGTTGTGAAAAGGGAGGTCTTTTACAATAGTTTGACTTTTAATGAATGCTTTTCCAATTCTTTTAAGCCAATGATTCCTGAAGTATCCAAAGGAATTATTTTCATTGTCACCAATCCATCCTTCAAGGGTTAAACTTGAAGAAGAGCTAGATATATGTCACGAGGTGGTCAATCCTCAATGGCCTACATTTTTTCAGTCAATATTCTTGGGCTTGAAGAGTGTTTTGGAGATCATATACTATGTTTAGCAATATTATCCAAGATAGGAGGTTCTAAAAGTGCACAGGCTCTAAAATTGCCTACTTCTTCAAATGTGCATTGTTTGTATATGTTTTTTTCTGTAGCCTTTAGCAATGTACAAATAGTGCACATCTGAAGAGGTGGGTGATTTTAGAGCCTTGTGCCACTTCAACATCAAAATTTCATAACTAATTCCACAAAGCTCAAAAAAATATGAAACAACTTGGGTTAGATGCCAATTCCACTTATCTTTCAAGGAAAATTTACTGAAAAAATATTTCAAGTAGTTTCACCTCCCCGAAACTCAATTTCAACTCTTAAGTGGGTGACATATGAACCTCCTACCTTAGTTGAATAGTAGTTGGATCAAGATACTACACATGTCAACTTATACCCAAAGTCATGCATAATATACAAAGTCCTCTTTTCCTAATTAATAATTGCTTTTACAACTTTCATAATGCTCCACTTTAACCTTGCAAGGATGGTGCAAACCTTAAAGATCTAATGGATGACTTCAATGTCAATTATAGAAACAAAAAATGCATCTATTTATTCAACAATTAGAATATTTTGATGACTACCTTAGTATAGGGGATGTGTCCTTTCAAGGTTAAGTACAAAATCTAAAACTCGATGCAATGCGCACCCCAAAACAATCACTCTACCCTAACCTAAAGGGAGACGGACCCCAGCAAGCTCCCCAAACTCAACCCTCCCCAAATCAAGACCTCGACGTCCACGTGTCACGTCCATGTTTGCCTCAGACCTTCGCAAATCCCCCGTGGCAGCTCTTTCACAGTGGCACTTCCGTGCGACATACCCGAGCCGCAGTGTACACCAAGCCCGGTCGACAGAACGAGTTCAGCAGCGGCGCACAGTGCTCATCCGTCTGGCACCGACACAGTCCGTCAATGGCGCAGTGCGGACCGAACTCGGAAGCCATCTGATTATGAAGGCCGAGCAAAGCGTCCGACCAGTCGCTGGAGAAGATTCCACTTGGGTCGAAGCTGGCTTTTGTTTTCAGGAAATTTCCGAGGTTGGAGTACCGAGAGCGGACGCCGTCGAACACGTAGTTCCGGCCCTTGCCCCAGTGAGGGCGAGCGCCGTACTTGAACACGGCGATCTGCTCGATCTCCTGGAAGACGTCGGTGTCGAGGCGAGGGAGGGACGAGTCGTCGCCGCGGGACCAGTTGATGTCCAGCATCGCCACGTCTTCCTTCTGGGCAGTGCCTGCGTGGGAGTCATAATGGTCTTGCTGCGGTTAGAGTTGCACATCTTTTGGTCGCAGTTGATTGTACTGAATTTCGAGTTTTTTGTTAGTGTCGAGATTACGTACATGCAGTAGCTAGCTTCTATGGAGAAAAATAAATTCGAAAGCATGCTTCATGGTCAGAACTTCATCGAAGGGTGTCATGATTACATACATAGAAAACTGAGCGAGGACGTACTGTATTGGAATTTAAATGGGTGGTTACTTTATATGAAAAAACAGTAATCGAAGGCATGGTATATGGTGACAGGTAATGGCCAGCACTGTACCTAGATAGGCGCTCGTCCTCTTAACAAATCGCATATAGATCCCAGTGTAGAAATCCAAGTCACAAAGAGCCCCTCCTGGTGCCGCGGCACGGAGGAGCTTCACATCGGCGATGAAGGCTTTCAAGTTCCGAAGTGGAAGCGCCAGGCCTACGTCGAAGTACACGAGGCCTTTGATCCTGGGTTCCCAACTGCAGTAATGTTGGGGGAGGTCAATTCGCTGGCACCCCCCCGCCGTCACGATCAGGTTCTGGGGACCCACGACGGGGAAGCCCGTGAAGGCCACGCCGTCGTTCTCGTAGCCATTGCCGGCGGCTAGCTGTTGGGTCAGGCTTACCGTCGCCGCCGTGCATTTCAGCTGTCGGTCACGTGTTGCTTCCACGATGTCCACTGCAGGCAACACGAACAAAATTGTTAATATGTTGATGTTCTTGCCCACTTAATCCACTCTTTCATCTATTCACAGTAACGTCAATTTTGTGAGATTTCGCCAAATGAATTTCACAGTAATGGAATTTCGTCAATTTCACAACAATGGAAATGGCGTGGTGCGCCATGAAGTAGGGAGAGGAGAGGGGATGGGGGTGAAAATCTATCATGGCTTTAAATAGCAGTTCACAATGCTGTTGCAGATGAAATACAAAGTGCATATTTGACTTGCATACTTGCCTGACTAGATCGGCACAGCTAATGTAAACATCAAAGAATACCGCCAGTTATGGTGGCTCTGTCAACGTGACATTCATCTGCACATTCCTAGCTCTTATTAGAGCTAGAGCTAGGAGTTGTTGCGTAACTCGAAGAATCTCTAGCTAGCTAGTACGTCCATGATGAAAGAAATGCGAGGGGTACGTACCAATAGATCTGGCTTGCTCGATACTCGCCAGCGGTGTGGGCTGAAACGCGAAGAACCGATTCACACCATTACCGACGGCGTTCTCCGAAACGCGGTGATCGTAGCGGTACACCACTTGTCCCAAGCCTGGGTACCAGGTGGCTTCCCCGAACTCCTCCATCCGGGCCACCCGAAGGATCTCGTCTGCCATCCCCGTGTCCTCCGCGGTCAGGTTCAGTGTCACGCTACGCTTGAAAGCAGGTTGCAACTGCAACGTTACAGTAGAAATCACGCCTAGAACTCCCAGGGAGACTTTGGCCGCTTTCAAGTCTTCGTCCTTGCTCCCCAGAACACGCACCTACGACAAATCCCATTCAATTCGTGCAATTTTCAGTTGAAATTGCGAAGTAGCGGTCGTAATTCATCAGCAAGTTTTTCGTGTCGGAAACGTACGTCTTCTAAAACTCAAGATTTGAAAATCATTGCAAAGGTGCTGCCAACGTATAATTGCAAATTAAAGTCTTCATTGTGCGTGTAACGAATGCACATGCATGCCTGATTAAACTGTTGCTAAATTGTTAGGAGTTGCAAATACGTTGCGCAATGGTGTACCAAATCATTATACAAATAAATTGTTAATAGAAATTTGGCGGTCATTGCAAAACGGTTGTGAAACTGTTGCAGTCTCAGCCTTCAATACAGTTTTTGCAATTTGCACATCTGTACTGAACTATATCTGTACATGTCCATCTTGTGCATCTCATAATCTCAAGGGGGTCAATTTCTGTAGGGTGTAGTATTTTACAATTTTATCTTTTTGCAATCATTAAACGTCAGTTTTGTTAAATTTGCGATATTCCACAAGCCAAAAATTGTGACATATATCTACACAAAGGTTCAATCCACAAACTAGGACAGGTATTGGTTTTGGTTTTGGGCTTCAAACGCTTCAAAGTAATGGAATATCACCAATTTAACGAAATTGACATTTTGTGGAGTAGACCATGATATGACCATTAAAGTCATGCCAGGAGTGATAGTAATGTGAAAGAAAAGATTTGTTGTGGAAATAACACCCAATCTTACTCCCATGGTGTGATGAGGGATTGAGGCCTGTTTACACCAAAAAACTTTGGGTTGGAACCCAACGAAATGGAATGTTTTGATTGGAAGATAGCTACGGTACCAACCCAAAGTTCCAATGAAAACGCTCCATTTCTTTGGGCTCCAACCCAATTTTTTTTGGTGTAAACAGGCCCTCATAATGATTCAAAAGAGGTACGAATACCTCCACTTTCAGATTCCCTACTTCATTCTTTGCGATGGAAAATTTGAAAAGTTAGCTGCAAATTAATTGGCGTACCTTGGCATACCCTTGATACGCAGGCGCAGGCGTGACGATGCGCATCCCAGTGACATACTCATGCACAGCACCCCCCTTGCCAAACAGGGAGCTGCCATGAGCGCCAGTGCTGAGAATTCCGCCCAATGTTAGCCCGTCCCACGCGGGCGCCACCGGAAGCGCCAGGCCAGCAGCGGCGACAGCATCAACCAAGTTCCGGAGCAAAATCCCGCCCTGCGCAGTCACGGTGCGCTTCTTCGTGTCGATCTTCACGATGGCGGTGTACTTCTTGACGCTGATGATCAAGCCCGTGGTGGAGCCTGGGCAAGGGATCTTGGGAATGCCGTGCCCGTACGTCGTCGACACTTTGATCTTCTGGCTCTTCTTCACGGCACTCGCCACGGCTTGCAGGATTTCTTTCTCCGTTGTGGGGTAGACCACGGAAGCTGCCTGGTTGCCAAGAGATTCATCGGCGATGAAAACGTCAGAAAGGTCATGGTTGGGAGTAAATTTACATACTCAGACGGGTCAGCTTAGTATTCCTGACAACTCTAGTGAGAAGAGATCAAGGGCGTTGTTGGAATGAGACGCGTTGCCTAAAACTTCCGAGTTCTTTTCCAGTGGGATCTGCAATTCGACTCACATATCATTGTGCATCGATTTATAATAGAGACTCAAGCTGTGCACTCACTTTACCGAATCATAATTTCTCTCTTTTGCAAATTTGAAAAGGGACACTCAAACTTCAGCAAACGGATCTCCTTGCAACGTGCTATATATATATATATGTTCAAGACTGCTGGAAACTTCCATATAAAGAACCGAAGAAGAAGTGTCACGTTTGGCCTTTGGCCTTTAGTGAATGTAGCGTTTGTTGAGGAGAAAGGCAAAATCCCGGTACTGGGATCGAGCGCGTGGTAAAGCACCCAGCCGTTACACAGGAAGATTTCGTGGCGTTAGCCCCTGGGGCTAAAGTTTTGGGGGTCTAAACTCCCCCACTTTAGACCTCAAGGCTTAACCCCTCATGAACTTTAGCCCGGCCAAGGTGGGACATTTTGAGATCTAAAGTAGTGTGAAAAAAGAACGCTCGAGATTTTTCAAACACTGCTTACTTGGGGTCTAAAGTGGGGGCTATTCCTCAAAGGATTAGCCCCAGTTAACGTCACCAAATTTTCCTAGCGTAGCATGTATAGCATTTCCTATAAATTTATTGTAGAGGAAGTCATATCCAAGAGGACAGAGCGCAGTTGCGCATGACAGAACCGAGCATCACTGAACTCGTCTATTCACAGCGTACGTACCTTGCAAATAGATCTATCGGACCAGACATTGTAGGCGTTAGAAAGAAGGCAAGTGCCGCCATCAGGACATCGCTCCACCGGAGCTGGAAGCTCTGCAGAAGAACCGTTCCACAACACTACCATGAGCATTATCCAGCAAGCTCCAGAAATCGAAAGGCCATGGCTGACCTTCGGCTGGTGCACCATTGCAGTCAAGCTGCTGGGATCGATCGATCTCCAAGCCTGCATAACCTGAATCTCACTGAGCAAATGCAGCCACTTGAGAGATGGAGTTCGACATGAATCCCTCGGCAAAACACTGATCGATGATCACTAGTAATATGGTCCCTCCTCGCCCCTGTTTCAGATCAGCCAGGTGTGTCTTGCTGCAATTTCAGCTTTCTTCAATCCTCGTCAAGGGATGCAAGTATCCAGCAACTTCGAGGCTGCTTTCTGAGTGTTGAACCTGCCGTTTTATTCAATCACATGTGACACGGCCATTGAGGTAGTGTGCTCCTAAAGCAACCCTTTGAAGAGCTGATTGCATTTGGAAACTCCTTGAAACAGTTTTCAGTAAACTTGAGTAGGAAGTAAAATGGAACAGGCGTCTAGCCCAAGTCATTTCATATTTTTTTGAGCTCGGTGGAATTATTTATGAATTTTTGAATTTGAAACGCAGTGGTTACTAAACGCGGCCACCTCGTGAAGTGTACATTGAAAAAAAGAAAACATTTGTAGCTCTGTGTTAGAGGTCGCTTTTAGAGCAAGGTCCGCTTTGAGATGGCCCTACATTACGACTGCATGACGGTGGCAGCATGGCGGGCAGGAATATAATATTCAGTGATTCACACTTTCGGCATTGAGCGTATACCAAACTACTGAAGTGGATGAGACGGAGAATATTACAGAGTATCTTCTCGTGACTGCGTTCAGTGCGTTGCGTCTATTGGAATGAAAACTGCTCATTATCCGTCCGTGTCCAATCTGCCTGCTGCGGATTGCGGAGGTGGCAATATAGCTAGTCCGAGTATTCTGGGTTGATCTAGCTTGGGTATGTGCATTAATTAGGAGACGGTCCCGGAGATTTCGAGCAGCCGAGCAGGACTGCTGGCCACTTGCAGCAACAAACAGAGGCATCATTTGAGATTTTGAGTAATTTCTTTCACAGTCGTCGTGCTATTGGTCGATACTGTAGTTTTTAAGGCGGACGCAGTGATCGCAATAGTGGAGGTTAAGTTTGGCGGAATGCTCGTGCCTTGGACTTTTCTTATTATAAGAGCATGACGCAGTACGTCGTCCACTTCAATTCGCCAGTGATCGATCTGTACGACCGTGAGAGGAAAAAACTTCTGCCAAAACTCGTGGAAGTTAGATCTGTCAAAACTCGTAGAAGTTAGACTGTTTTGATGGAATGGATGAGAGGCTGTTCGCATGGAGGACCGGACCCGATCTTCAACTGGTCCTCCGGAGGTTTGTATGGCAAAATTGTGGACCCGATTTCCAATGTGGAGCTCCGGTTCTCCCCTTTCTCCTCCCTCCTCCTTGATTGTCCCTCTTTATTGTAAGGGACTTGGGATCAGGAGACCTGATCCCAAGTCCCCGACCTCGGGCCTCGGACTGGTGGTTCGCACGTTCCGATGTTGAGCCCGCAATCCGATGATGAGGTTGGGTCTCCACCCTCCTTGAATGTAGCAATTTTAAGCCTGCTCTCCTTTCCATCAACCTAACCTTCTAATTAAAGTATGAAACACACAATTATCCGCCACTTGTCTCCTTGTCCCACTAAAGTTCAAGCTATAGTCCTTACTTTTGGGTTAGTTTGCATTTTGTCTCTCAAACTTTATTTTAAGTAATTTCTTCGGTTTCATTATCTGTCTTTCTCTTTGGAGTTTCGGGTTGAGAGTTTTCGGCTTGAGTTTGTGAAATTGGACCCTAATGATTTGTTTTCTCAAGAGCTTGCCGTACTTGGTGGATTTTCACTTTCCAATTCATATTTCGAATTTTCTATGGAACCGATGTTCTGTTGTGATTATTGTTGTGTTGTTTTTATATTTTGATTATATGTTTTGTTGTTATTATATTTCGATGATGTTATTATAATTCAATTATATATTTTGTTGTTATTATATTTCGATGATGTTATTACATTTTGATTATATGTTTTGTTGTTATTGTATTTCGAAGGAATTGCAGTCATTAGAGACTGTTTGGAATCACTAGAAGGCCTTTTTAGAGCAGCTAAGGGCAAGGCATGAAGTGTTAAACTTTGGATGGGCATGTATCTAGCAAGGACTACTTGCGGTAGGGCAGCCATTGAGATGGCTCCATCTCATGTATAGCTAGTACTACAACATGGCCAACAGTGTGTATGTGCTAATGTTGCTCGCATATGCTAACCAAAATGGCAATCATGTCAAGATGAAATAATAAGTAAATTGACCTCCAGGGTTGCAAAAGTGGTACTATCATTGACTATTAAACAATTCATTTTGACTATTAAACAATATATTTTCAAGAGATGAATTTAGCTTCAAGCACTAAATCAACTGCCAACGCATAGAGAATACATTGTTGTTCCATGTGGAACCTTGTTTGGCAATTTCTTGCTCAAACATGCCCCTATCTGTGCCGCCTGTGCGACCAATTGTGATGATTCATTGCTTATAATATTGTAGTCAATGAATTTAAAATTGTTTGTCCGTAGGGTATGCGTACAAGGAAATTCAAGCACAAGCTTGTTGTCCTAAGCCATGCTTCCAAAAATATTCCTAGTTTATTGGCATCACCATTGTCACTAGAAGAAACTCGTGTTTTTCATGACACATTTTTGGTGACATCCACCTGTTTTTATGTCAACATTGACGTTAGATATGGTGTAAGGTGTTAGTTGTAACATCAAATACAACATAAAAACAAGTGGTTGTCACAAAAAATGTGTCAAGAAAAACACGGGTTTCTTCTAGTGTGTACTCATTCCACCTTGGTTTCTTTCCAAACCCTCCCCATTGGCCGCATTCCAAAAATTTCCACTGTAGTTGGCAGCAATGTTAAATTGCTAACACATTGGATAGCATAACTTGTGGCTTCCTTTCCTTCCCAATTAACTGCCCCACAAAGGTCTTCCAGTGATCCCAAACAGTCTCTAATGTTAACAACACCTTTTTCTAATTTGAGAGCAGTTTACAATAAGTCCACATGCGTAGAATAGAGCTATAAGTGTACACCCAAAAGCATGAAGCTAGGGGGCCCCGACATGGGGATCAGATCATCCAACCTCCAAATCACGTCAAGGTGAGCCATGTGAACAGCCTTTAAGATCTACAAGCTCATTCTCCTTTCCATTAATCCGACTCACTATTTTTTTGAAAGTATTTTTTTTTTATGTCTTTGTTTCACCTATTCCAAGATTTGCCTCCATGGTGTGCTTCATTCATTGGTTTCCATATGCCACAAAATTCCAAACATTACAAAAAAAAAGTGGATATTTTAATTGGAGAATGGATGTGCATTCGGAAGCAAGATGTGACATGAATCAGACCTTTAAGCTTGGTGCCTAGAGCTCCACCTCCAGTTCGGTCCCTACATGCAAACAATGCCCGAGTCTAGAGGATGGCCCCAAAGGTTGGACATGAGTCTCGACGGCTTTACATCTGGGCAAGTCCTCAAGAAGCTTTCCAATCCATGTTTGAATCTATTATCTATTCCAACAAGATTTATGGCAAATGATTTCCAACCACTTAAGCAATTAAGCATATTTGGAGCATTGGTTTTTGAGTGCCAAATTTTTTTCGTATACATAAATAGAATTTGAAAGAATTGCATATTTTTCTAGAATTTTATTACACAAAATGTAATTACTATAAATTCTTTAGTCGAAGATTCTCTTTGACCTACAATGGTCATATAATCCTTTCTATTTCTAGCCACAAGGTGATTGCAAAATTGACCAAGGGTTGGTTGCAATACTGAGAACCTTATGTCCTTATAGCCAATTATAATGTACCACAACTACTCTTTGAATTGCACCACAACTTCGCAGAAATAGAACAATCTATAGATTGGAAATAGGAGGATGGTTGGAAATGGATCGTCTACCATACAACTTGGCAAATGCTACTCCATTTATGAACTTCTTACTCAGCTCAATCTTGCATGGCCAAGAATCTCAACAAATTTACAACTGGGTAAAATTGGCAAATCCGTTGTTAAAGAAACTTTTTCATGTTTGAATATTTTCAACTGATGTCTCTTCCATCCATCCATAATTCCAAGTCCATTTTTCAAGGCAAATTTGTCATCATTCCATTGGATATACCATTCCAATGCATAGTCAAAAAAACACTATAACTCATCACACAGCCCCTCTTTCTACACCTTTAGATTTGCAAAAAGTACAAATATGGACATTTGTGATGAAATATTTCACTAAGCATAATGTCCCATAATGCTCTTGAGCCTCTTGGCTCTCGAGCATTAATTATATCTCAAACTCGCAAATTCAATATTAAAATACCATTTCATAACAATTATCGGTTTGTGCTTTTTCAGTACTAACTCAATCAACAATTGAAACAACACTAGATCAATCATTCATTGATTTAGTATTATAAAAGCACTCTATAAATTGGATTTTGAAAAAAATACTAGATATGTATTTAATTTGGCAAATTTATTAGTACAAACTCAATATCAATTCAATTGTATCCAAAAAAACATTGAAATAGTGACAGTTCAAGGTAAGAGTGTAATTTCCTATTATAGTTTGATTTTATAACAAAAGTCATGAAAAAAATTGTGCAAAAAACATTCTCATAAAAATAATGAAGTAAAGAATATAAAGAAAGGGTCATAATGTCTTTTTTAAATGAAAACAATAATTTACAAAGTGTTTCTTAGGGCATGCCATGAGGAACATGATGATATGCATGAATCAATAGAATATTATACTATGAGTCTTCCACTGACACAAGAAAAGATACAATCTAAGAGATTTAAAGAGACTAAAACTCCCATTCAACTCCAATCAAGTGAACCTTTTTGGTTAGTAGATAACGCAACATTCTCATGTTTTGGCTTCTGTGGAGTGAAACTTGTCATTGATCAAGTGGTAGTCAAATCCAATGCTATAGAAAATTATGAAATACTTTCCTATAAAAACAAAGCAATACAGAATGACATGTTTTGGAACAACATATAAAATGAATCATTTTAGTTGAAACTTATCCTTCAATATATAAAAACAAAATTTAAATGAATGAATGTAATATTTCAATATCAATGAAATTGTTCAATGACAAACAAAAAATTCATTTAGTATAGATGTAACTTATATATTGTGATTATTTTTTGGCCTAGGATTGTCACAGCTTGTACTGGCACTAGAATCATTAGAAGCACATCTACTGTAATTCTTTCTTTGCACTTTTGAAGAAGTGATGCAAATGCTATCATCATGGAAATGTGAAACATGGAGAGCTAATGAAGTGCTACAAAAATGGCGATTGATTGACTAGAAGAAGATGCCCAAGGCTACCATCAATTACAACAGTTGTTTACAGCTACCATTTTCTTAATCTATTTGCAATTGAATGTCTCGCTTCTACTTCACAGATTTCACTTTAATAAAATTCAATAAACAATTCATCACATTCATTTCCGGCTCTCTCATGTCACAAGAACTTGAATACAAATGCAAAACCAAGGAATACGTTGATTCTTCCATAACATAGTAAGACCATGGATTGCAATCCCAATGCTCTCAATCCAATCAAATGTCTAGCTACAACTTCACAACTTCCACTTGGATCAAATTTTATATGCAATTCATTATATTCGCATCCGGCTTTGTACTATCACAAGAAGTTGCATGCAAATGTGATTCTAAAGAATTTGCTGATTCTTGTGCAGTGCAGCAACAACAACACACAATCATCCTACTCCAATACTAAAATGAAATTCAACTTCCGATGACTAAAAGTCCTTGGAACATCAAATTAGAAATGTAACTTGCGTGAATATGAAGTACAAATATTAGAACAAGAAGCTTGAGGCAGCCAAATACACTCTACCAAGACTCATAATACGAAGCGGGATGGATGCAAGCATCAAAGGGAAGACAATGCAGGGGTGGCAAGCGAAGAGGAGAAGGCGAGGTGGCACCTTGTTCGCATAAAGGTAGATGTGATGCTCACTCTACTTGCCAAAGCCTTCTGAATTCAGACTCAAACTATTGAATAGTGCTCTTTAAAACCTGATAGATGTACAATTATATACAGACCACAAAAATAGTTAGTATTATGGAAGTCAAATTAGTTAGTAATTGATACGTTAAGTACATGTTAGTGGGAGTAATGATAGATATAATGGTATCAATCAAGGTGCATAGTGGAACTAGCCTCAAAAGGCCGCATAAAACTTGTAAAGTGACAAATGAAGATCATGCAATTCATATGGAGTGAATTCATCTCCAATTACTTGTATTACTAAATTTATTTGTCTACATGATATCAGAGAGATTAGAAGGACTTAAAAACAATCAAGAATTATTATAGTAGAAGCTCAACTCCTATATCATGAGGGAAGTAGCAAATTGAGAAAAGTGAGAAAATGGTGGAGAGTTCCAACATAGCATTCAAGGAGGGAGACAAGCTAAAAAGTATGTCAAACTATTATGTGCAGTACGTAGAGAACAAAAGGCCAATGGGGCCATTATTGAGACAATACATAAACCTACAACATACCCTGTAATGATAGATGGAGAAGCTTACATGGAGACTTGACTAAGGAAGAAAAAGGTGCTAGTTTGCAAATTACTTCTCTTATCAGTTGTTGACAATCTTGTGGATCTCATTGCAAAACATTTTGACCCTACCACAACATAGAAAACATTAAGAGACTAGTTCAATTGTGGAGACCAAACAAAAGTTTTAACACTAATGGGATAGCTGCAAATACTCAAGATGGCTAAAAGCAACTCAATCAAATACTACATTAAAAAGTCGAGAAAATTAAAGAATCAGCTAAGCAACATGGAAGAGCAGTTGTCAAACTACAACATCTACCAAACTGTCATGAACACATTTCCACAATCATATGAAAGCACCATACAAACACTTAATCACTTGGAGCCAGTCATGTCATTTGAGAAGTTGAGTACCGGTTTTATGTCAAAGTCGCACAGGTAGGTCGTTGCAAAAAACACCTACCGTTTTTGGTTCAAAATAGGCCTAGTTTGTGGTATTGTGACCTTTTAGAATAATTTTTTTTAAATAAAATAAAATATGGATCATTTATAAAACATTAAAAATTATATGTCTCTCAAAATTTAAACCTAGAAAATTTTATCTCTAAAAGTTATGCACAAAAAAAGAACGATGAAAAATACCAAAAAAAAGATTAAAAGTAAAAATTGTAAAAAAAAATAGTTTAAGAATTAAAAAATTGTCAAACAAATGTTTCTATGACCTCTCCAAAATTAGCCCTAGCACCTTGGAAAACACTATCCTCGGAAATCCTAATAGCTCTTCCCAAAAAAATGCCTATTAACTCTATGCTAGAGCTTTCTCTCAATCCTCTCTTTCCATGGACAGATATCAAATGTAAAAAATGTTCCTTTAATATTTTCACATACCGTAGAAGCGTCATGATGAGGAGCCACATGATCAATAGACAAATTTGAACCTGTCTCAAAACCACGCTTGAAATTAGCTCACATATACAAACCAAGCATTAATCAAAACAAAGTTACATTAAGTATATATTAGTGGGAGTATTGGTAGACATAGTGGTGTCATTCAAGGCACATAAGGTAGAACTACCCAATTCCGTCAGTGATTCGAATCCGTGGTCTATAGCTTTGTCCCAATTCCGTCACAAAAACATGCAAATCCGCTTCAAATTCTGACAACAGTAGTTTATTAATGCTATTGAAAGATAACATGTCAATCAATGATTGGTGGATCTTCAAGTGCTATTAGATACATTGGAAAGCGGTATTGAGTTGTAAGAGGACGTTTATGAATCTAGTCTAGCAGCGGTTTTTGCAATTTCACTTCAGAAATTCACAGAAATTACAATTTATATCAAGAAATTATAATTCCACTTGGGTTTGACTCCTAAAACAAAAGCACACCTCTGAAAAATATGTGTCTTTCCTAGAGTTGGCCCCAATATAGTTAGATTGCGAATCAGGGTAGTAATGGGTAGTTCTACCTTAGTGGATCTGGCCTCAGAAGGTTGTATATAACTTGTAAAGTGACAAATCAAGATCATGCAATTCATATGGAATGAATGCATTTCCAATCACTTGTATTACTGAGTTTGCTTGTCTACACGGACATTCAATGCGGAGTACTCTCTTTCGCTTTCAAATGTACAAGAATGAAATGAAGATGAAAATGAGGATGAAAAACGTCATTTTTATATGTATATGAAATTCTGTACCAAAGAGTGGGTAGCTCACAACTCATTCTAAGGTAAGGGGCTGTAAAAGCAACCTGTCTCTAAAAGCGATCTGGTGGATTTTGCCTCTAACATGTACCAGAAGTGTACATTTCAGGAGGGGGTCGCTTTTAGAAACCACTGTTTTTCAACTTCAAAAATTCATAACTAATTCCATGAAGGTCCAAAAAATATGAAACCACTTGGGTTAGATGTCAATTCTATTTTTCTTACCATGAAAATTTACTGAAAATTGTTTTAAGGAGTTTAGCTTCCCCAAAATGCAAATCAGCTGGTAAAGGGTCGCTTTTACAGCCATTTACCTTACCACGGGATCAACCTGCAGCAGCTTGCGTGGTAGAATGTACCGTGAGCTACTCACTCTTTAGTATTAAAAGCAAGACATGATTATGACAGAATTATTGGCACTTGAAGTAGATTCTGCCAATAAAAAATCCTGTGAAAACGCCCAAATGTGCCTTACTTGATTTTTAACGATAAGTAAGGTCAACAAGGGCCAGGAATATATTTTTACCGAATGAAAATACGCCTTCACTATGGATAAACGACAATTTTATAAAGTTACTACTTGTAGTTTAGAATACATGAGGGAATCATTGGTTGAAAACAGCTTCTCATTTGACTCTATACAAATTTTATATCCAAGAGTGCTCAAAACCTCATTAATTTGTGAGCAACCAAAGCTGCAAATCTACCTCCACAAAGTTTTAAACATTTATAACTTTGAGAACAATTTTACAAGTGAAAAAATATGGTTTTCACAAGAAATATGGTTTTCACAAGCTCCAGCCTAATAGTGCAATTTTGTTACAATTGGTAATCAATTTTAGTGAGGTTGGATTGAAATTAGTGTATATTACTTGTATTCTATTTGCAAGCAATAAGGAAATCAATACATACAAATTGACAATGAATTCTTTGATTTGAACAAGTACTTCATTTTCTTACATCTATAGCCATAACAACAAGTCACGATGAGTGCTTTGGTAATATGCCACAATATATACAAGCCAAAAGCAGCCTTTGTGGTTCATCATGGTATAGTAGCATTTCCATATAAATGAGGACATCTAATGAGCCTAAATTGCCCTTCTAAATTTTAGTGAGGATTGCATTTATTTTATAAACACCTTCAAAATTTCAGTCAATAGGAGAGTTTATTAGATTTTTTTTTAAAACTTAAATGCCTTATAAGCTTCCTCATTAAAATTGATTTATTAAGTTTTCAACCTCCATTGATTACTTTGATGTTACAACTTTAATATTTTAAATTGATACTAGCATGCACATTTTTCAATTTCTTCAAACTAGAGGTGCTAATTTAGTACATTACCAAAGGCAATTGAAATAATATTGACAAGAAATAGATTGAAATAGTGTTGTAATATTGTGAATTAGAAAAAGCATTAAGTCAAGATGTATTGATTCAATGGAATTTTCAAGACCATCATAATTTCAACTCATTAAGTCATTGATACGGCATTGAAATTTAGTAGAATTTGAGAATTTGAAATGTAATGCATAACTCTATTTTTCATTTCAACCAATTGTAAGCATCCCAATTTGCAAAAGCAATAAGAATCTTTAGCAGTGTTTATCTTGTGAATGATTTGTATAAGAAAAAAATAGTGTTGAAGGAATTTGCAACCTCCAAAAAATTGCAAGTTTTTCTATACATCACAAAGTTAGAACCTACGGTTTGTCAACAATTATCAAAGGAGTTATTGTTGTTTCATGGGTTCGCATGTTAATATACAATTTATTGCATCATTACAATGCATTACTTTCAATTAGCAAGGTCATGAATTAACTGCACATATTTCATCCCTTAACCCCTAAACGTCCAAACTGCCTTTTTTGGCAACATAGCGATTTTGGGCAGCTCATTGCGTATGGAGTTTTTATTTTTTTTTGCTGAAATTTTCACACAATATGGGTACAAGGTTTATCTTTAAGGCCCAACAACTTTCATAACTTTTGAGTTCATTGTTCAAAAGTTATTGCATGATCTGTAATTTTCAATGCTCGACGGGCAGCCCAAAAAAAAATCTAAAAAATCTAAAAAAAACCTTTTTTCAAAAATAAAAATTTGAAATTGGCTCTTTAGATTTATATATACTTGGAAAGCTTTGAATCATTCCATTTTGATTTATGAGTTGAAAGTTATGAGGTGCTCTAGTTTGCGGGTAGTTATGGATTCCCTACTCAAAAATAAACTTTGGAGTCATTAATTTAACTCAATTTTTAATAATTTTTGAAAAAAAAAAAAGCGTATAATGTAAATTGTTTATTACTATATTACCACCGTTGGGATTAGAATTTTTCAATTTTATAATTAAATATTTAACAATTTAGTGTTTTGAATCATTCTCTATTTCTTTCTACTTGCTATATTTTTTCTATATGTTGTACAATTCCAAATGATCTAAAAATTTTTAAGCATGTAGCCAACTTGCCTTGAAGAATGAATCCAAAGAAGCACAATCATTTTGAAGATTTTTCACACAAATGTGACCTTGTGAAGTGCAGCTGCCCGTATTTTTACAGGGCTAAAAAAATGAGTTTTGTCACTTCAAACGTTAAAATCTTGCAATCTACACGGTGAAAAATTCTGAAATTTTTTCCACAAATTCCCAAACTAGTTTACTACAAGATCCTACGGTTACTTGGTCCAAAAATGTTTTTTTTATCGAAAATTTGGTGCTTGTATCAGAAATGGCAGTTTTGGACTGTTTTTGGTGAAAATATAGTCTCCGACGTTTAGGGGTTAAAGAAAAATTTGACTTATTTAGCATATTATTGGCCTTTTTATCTTGCTCTTAGAAAGTGTTTCCATATTCACCTATCCTATTAATTTTTTTGAAAGATGGGCCACTTACATAGATCAATATTAAAAGTTGATTGGTCATTTAAAAATAAAACAAGGTTACAAACCAGAGAGGGCAAATCCAAAAAATTACACAATTCTTGCCTTTCTTTAATTAATTGATCATTATCAAGTGTGTTGTCTAGAGTCTCAAAATATGGTTTTATCCAAAAAATTCTTTACATGATAGCATATACACAATTCATGCATTTTTATTAGGTCAAAAGCCTAAGACATGGAAATGACCCATTCAAAGTTTTTCTATCAAATTCTTTGATGGATCTAATAGAAAGTTGCTACATATATTGAGGGATTGGAAGAACACAGCAATAGCCCCTTATAACATGCACCATATTATATTCTAACCCTCCAAAGGACTCAATGGAAAATGTTGTTGTTCTATTTGTTGTCTAAGAAAGGAGAGAGTTGACCCCTTCATTGCCCCTATTTCACAACTAACAAAAAATGCAAGAATTCATTTTTACTACAAATGGTCACAAATTTAGAATTATAGAATGTAAATTGGCTAGGAGTGGTTAAGAAATACAAAATTAATCAACAACAAAACAAAAAATAAACTTTTATAATTTTTATCTCTGAGAAAACATAGCTAGGATAATGAAAGGGGTAGTTATCTCGAACCCTACTTGCCCCACTAGTCAACCATGTTGTCAACTATATGTTTGAAAGGTTTGGTTAGAAGTAACTCTTCCCAATAGTATAAGCAAGAAAGTGTATTTTCCAATACTACAAGCCAAGATTGAATTTTTGCAAACATGCAAGTACAATTAGAGATGGTTTAAAAAGAAAAAACAAATTTTCAAGGTACCAATAGAAAGATATAAATGAATCAAAGTAGGACTCCACTGAGTATCCCAAACCATTTTCTTCATTCATGTCCATGACCATACCTTTTGAGAATTCTAAATGTACGTATTTCTAAGAGTGTAGTATTAAGAATGGGTGTTGTTATGTATAATAATTTTATCACGTACTAGTAAACCAGCTATGCAACTACAATTGTAGACCAATGCCTCCACATGGGATAATTCAAAGTTGCACTAGAGTAAATAAATAGTGGTTAGATGAATAATATGATAGAGAATAGTAAATGACTTATAAAATTCTTGGAACAACTATAACTTCTTGGTATACCTAGGGAATAAAGCCAAGGGGTTTGGTTTAGGTTAACTAGAAAGAGACGTGGTATGCACAAGTCATCAAAGATTGTATTAATTTATGCATGAACAATACAAGGGAATTGGAACAAGGTCCATGAGTTTGATTGTCTAAACTTTAATTAAGCATTCTTTATGAATTCAATGTAACATAAACATTCATGAGTCTCTTCAATTGGAGTTGATTGAGAAATTATTTAATCCTCTTAGTGCCTCCATAGCTCTACCTTAATCCTAGAAAAACACCGTGGACACTAAATGTCTAGTAGATGACAAAGATCCTTCTACTATGTAGGGCAAAAGTGTAGATGTTCATCCTTGAAATTTTGTGTGAAAATGGGAGGTCTTATAGTTTAGTTTGACCTTGAATGAATGCTATTAGTTTTTTAAGAAAATGATTCATATAATACACAATTTAAGGATTAATGATTTCCATGGTAACCAAACCATCTTTTTGGAATTAACCCCTAAAGGCTTCAATCTCTAGAATGTGGATGATGTAAGGTAGAACAACCTATTATAGTAAAAAAGAAAACCTCGAGCACCTAGGAAACAATAACCCCATTCTAGGGGGCTTCAACAAATGAAATTTTGGCCACAATCAATGTTTTAGGTGATGGTAATGGAGTGATTAGTAAATACAATAGGAACTTCCAGCTTTTGAGTGAAAATTCATAGCAAGAAGTAGGTTTTTAAGGCCCTCATGTTGTGACAATGTTAAAAAATATTTTGATTGCTTTAGGTGAGTAAAAGAAGTATTATGGATACAATTTTTGTTTATTGGGGGGTAGTCTAGAGACTCTTTTGGGCAATACACTTTGAAAATTCATAATAAATTCATACTTTAAAAAAGAAATTCAATTGCTTTCATTGTTTCTCACACTTGTCTTTATGTGGATTTGTTTTTAAATTCAGCAATGGCTTAAGAAAAAAAACTTCTAATTCTAACCACAATGGTATGTTCTACCTTACATATTAATGGCATTATGAACAACTTGTAGACAAATTCTATATTCCATTCGTCCTTTTTGTGGCAATTGTTGGAGAAGTTCTCACTCCTTGTCATTGCACATTGATAGCCTTCCGGGAGGTGGCATTATTTATAAATAATTCAAAAATTTTAATCACGTCAAGAATCAGTCCCAAAAGTTTGGCATTTTTCAAGATTGTATAATATTGTTTAACCCTTAAAATACAAGTTGTTGACCGTGGAAATCATACGTTTTGGTACCATGTGAATTGTTGGCTTAAAAAAAATGTGAAAGCACTCATTAGAAGTCAAATTACTACAAAAGACTTTCCCTTTTTACAAAAAACTTGGAGGATGAACAATTGCATTTCTATCCTGCATGGAAAGATTCTTTGTCATTCATCGGTCAAAAAACATCCTTAGTGTTGTTTATGGATTAAATGGCATCTTTGCAAGGTCTGAGTTTTGAATTTATGACTGACGTGAAAATTGAAATATTTGTCTTCCTTTTATTGGCTCTGTCCTACAGACAAAGATTACGGCATTGACTCTTACATTGGCTTTGGTTTCTAAATCCAAGCTTCCAAATCCTATCTAGAATCGCATTTACAGTTTTACACTACACAACGTGGTTAGGGCTTGGTCAGAAGAGGGGAGAATTTATTGGACCCCCTACCTTAATTGAATGGATGAGAAGGTCTAATTTTTTAAAACTTTAATTTTAATTTTAAACTTTGTTTGCATATCATTAATCCAATGTTTTCTTTGTTTAGTTTTCCAACTTTTAACTATCAAAAAACTATTATTGTTGTTTTCCTTAGATAAGGCCTTATAGACCAACCATTCTTGTTGTTTTCCTTAGATAGGGCCTTATAGACCTACCATTCTTGTTAATATTTATTTTCTAAAATGCACCTATACTTGTACGTTATTTTGCAACTAATGGTAGGAAGAAAATATAGTGTTTTAGAAAAAATATAGTATCTTGGGTATAAGAAGATTCTTAGAACATCCTTAGTTTGTCCATTATGGAGGCATGGCAATGGCAAGTCCCACATGGTTTGCCCCCAAAATCCTAGAAACTTGTCCCCTAATGCTAATGGCACCTTCTACATTACCCCATTTATTACCTTCATGGGCATGGCACAACTTTGCTCTCGTGTGGCATTTTCATTATTTTTCCGGTGTCCTCCAAGTGAGCCAACAAAAACTCTAACAACTTAATCATACGTGACCTAGCCAATGAGGAAGCAAGAAAAAACATAGTCAAACAAAAATAATTGTCTTCATGATGAATCAATAGTTGCCTATTTTTGTGAAAGCCTTAGTTGTGACCTAAAGGGAGTCTAAAAAGAGGCATCATTGCACCTTTCTCCAAAAGTGGCCATATTAAAGTAGAACAATCCATTAATATAGTCAAAAGACCCAATTTAATCACTTAGGAAATGACTCATTACAACGGGATTTTTTTCAATGAATGAGATTTGGGCAGCAATCAATGTCTTAGGTGATGGTAATGGAATGATTAGTGACTACAATAGGAACTTCCACCTTTTAACCCCAAAATGACCTTAGAAATTCCTGAGCTTCTAGGAATTTGTTCTAAATTGAATTAAAAGCCAACATTTTGATAAGTTGTATCAATTTTTTTTGAATTGTAACCGTATGAAATCAAACTAGACATGTTAGACATCACATTAGAAAAGAAAACACAACAATATCTCTTACGGATTGAAAGATTATAATGTTTGATCATGAGGGTGTTAAAACTGTGAAAGTGATTTGAAGTCTTTCAATCTTCTTTTCACATGTCAAATCTAAAAAGTTGGTCACCAAAAAAATATGAGGTTGAAGGGCCTAACATGCATAACCCCAATCAATTTATGACTTTTCAAAATCTATTTTACAATTTTTTTGGATGAATTTTTAATGTGATTTTTTCTCAAAGATCTAGTGTATTTGAGGCTCATTCCCAAGAGCCCTCAACACTACAAAAGTCAAGATTGCAATGGACACCCGTGCACAAAATCTTGAATAGAAAAATCATAATCAATCATTTTCAAAATCAGATTTTTGAAGCTAAAATTAAACTTCAAAAATAATTTATCAAAAATATAAATTACAAAAAATAGTAGTTTGGCAAGGTTTTATTTAACTTCAAAAATTGATCAAGGACACATTCTGTCCTCAGGGTCCTTTTGGGGTTAAGAGTAAATTTATTGCAAGAAATGACTTTTGAAGCCATCACATTGTAGCCATATTAAAAAATATTGTGACTCCTTTAGGTGAGTAAGATGACCATTATGGGTACTCTTTTTGTCAATTGATTTTGGGATAGTCTAGAAACTCCTTTTGACTATGATAGATAGCACACTTCAAAAAGTCATAACAAATTTATGCTTGAGGTTGCTCTTAGTAAAGGGTGGAAATAAAACTAAGGTAGGCACTTTCAACTGTGCCATTAATCCTAAACAACCATCTTTACTCTACGTAAATCTCCAAAATCAATTATATACCATATGTGAAAGAAACATAGAACCAAACTTTGTTCCTTCATAACTTTTGCATACAATATCCAAATGTCATGTTCTATGGTGCGTTGGAACCTCTTTTCAAGCGTCAACATGAAAATTTGACCAATCTAATAATAATAATAATAACCACCATAGACATTGAAGCAAAAAAGTGGCGGCTTTAAGAGAACTTACTTTATACAGTGTTTATGGATAGCTTGTCAACTACTTTAGGGATGCTTCAAAGTTCACTATGTAACTATGAAATAAAAAGATGCAATCACATCTAGTTTTGCAATTAACACTCCTCCCTACCATTTTGAAAAATCTAGAGCCATTGATCTTTGTTTAAAAAAAATCCTCCCCCCCTCCAATGTTGTTCTCTAATTTATTAATCATTGTTGATCACCATCGTTAGAGGCAATCTTGACCGTTGCTCAAAGATACAAATATATAAATGTGGATACAAAATATGGATACATATATGGGTTATGGATATAGTATACAGATATAGATTATGTTATGGATACAAAATATAAATATGGATACAAACATATGAATATAGATATGGATATGGACATACAAAATACATATGGAAATTACAGATATCCCATATCAATTGCAAGTGAGACTACTTCCTAGAAAATATCCCTAGAAGATGCAAACATCTTATGGATATTAATCATTATGTTCAATTGTATTCACTTTGCTACCCGAGTTGGTGCTGCGCTCATTGTATTGAAAGTGTCTCTAGTTGCAAGCTAAAAATCTTAGAAGCAATTGTACAAAATTTCTATACAAAATATTGTAAATGTTGAAATATAGTTTTAATTGCAACTTATTGACATTTCTCTTTAGTTTTGAAAAATTTCCTATTTATGTATGGAATGCAAATTCAAAGATAAAAGGAATTGTTCAATATTAATGGTCAAAGTTGAGGGTTTTTTTGGTCAAACACTATAAGATAGTGTGCTCTAAAATTGCCCATCTCCTTCAAGTTGCTCCTATTATTAGCTAAAGAATGGAGATGAATGATCCTTAACCCACAAAGGATCAAGGCCTTTTTTTTTGCCAAAAATACTCAAAATTGCCATTTCTATAGTAAAGAATTTCTTAAAATCAATTTTTTGCACCATAGAGTTTTGAGCTTTAAATCTTTATTGTAGGAAATTGAATTGAGAATCTAGGAAAAAAATACATAAAAAATTAATTTTTATTCTTTAAAAATTTATTAAGTAGAAGTAGGTATGAAATAGAAGAAAAATCTAAATTATTAATATCTCTAAAATGGAATTAAAACACAATAATTCCAATGGTGAGATTGTTTTAGGAAGAAAACTAAACCATTTGGAACTCTTTTTCTTGAAATTTGTAAAAATTGCATTCAGAAATGAATTCTACAAGTTATTTTTTTCAAGAAGATGCTCTAATTGCTCGAAAAACAAGATTGTCCATACTTTTCTCACAACAAATCCAAATGGAATAAATCAAAGCTTTATATATAGAAAAAAATATAATCTATGAGGGAAAAACATTTAAATCAAATCTAATTTTGAATTGTTTTTGGTGACCCTTTTCCCATACTTTGAGCTTATTTGGGCATAACTTTTGTTCCCAGACACTAATTGAAAAAAAAAATTATATTTCCATGAAGCTAATCAGCTTTTCTATTTTCAAAAAAAAATTCAAAAAATCATGAAAAAAATTCAGCCCATAGGTACCTACCCAAAATCCCATTTGTCCTCCAAAGGAACAATGGTCCTTTGGGGTTAAATGAAACACTTTAGCCATTGAAAGAACTGAGGAAAAATTGTTTTTCTATAATTGCAAGATCCAATCATTGTCTTTGATTTCTTCACATCTCTTTACAAATGCAAGTAGATGGATTTTGAAAACCTATAGTAACGAATAGGTGCCTATGCCCCAAATCTTTGGAAATTTATAAGTAATTCAAAATGCTTGGAAAAATACAAAACCACTTGTGTTGAGTTCCACATCTATTTTTCTTTCTTTAAAAAATAATTTTGTCTATAGGAACCTGGAAAAAAGGTGGACTACACTGAAAACTATATTTAGTGTTAGCAACACTAATTACGAACCATGACACTAAATATCATTAAGCCTACTAAAGTAAGTAACATTAAATGTAATTTCTAACACTAAATATACTCTATGGTAAATCTGAAATCTGAAATCTGAGAAGGCAAAGGCGGCTCATTCAAGTCTAACACTATACTAATTACTTCAAAGTTCAGATTTAATGTTGGGTGGGGTAGGTTGGTAATTACACTAAATGCAATCCAACACTAAATATAGTTTTTAGTGTAGTCCTTAAATGGTTGCTTTTAGTGCATTCTACCTTAATCTTTATATCCAATGAATGTTTTGTTGAATGTCTAGTAAGTTAAATTGAATCATTTTGTAGAAGATCTTACAGACACAATAGAACCTCTCTAAGATAATATTGATTTGCAGGTCATGTCCACAAATCATCATTTAATGCAAATGACCCTCTCTAATGTAATATTGTCATCCAATTTTGGCCCTATTACTTTATTGAGGATAACTTAGAGGTACTAAAGTGAAGAAAGTAACTAAGTATATTGAACTAGATAATGAATGAGAGATAATGGGTGTGCAAAAATTGAGACAAACTACTACTAATATTGTGAGAATTTAGAGTTTTTAGTCATGTATAGAATGTTGTTGACATCATTGAGTGAAAAATGTGAAAATATAGGATTGTAGCACTAGCAACCTTATAAAAGATTCACTTTGAGAACTTTTGGATTTGGTAGACATTGCTTTCATGATTCATCCAAATTCAATGTGTGAAGATACATGCTTAATACAAAAAATACTTGACATGGGTATGCAAAATCTTTTACTTGAAATTCACACAAATTTAGTTCTTGGTTTAGTTGTGTTTCTTTTGTAATTGACCACCACATTAACGTAACTACACCTAAAATCATCCAAATAAGCTCTTTGGCATAACCAATATACTTTAGATAATGAACAACAATTTTTGGACATTGATGAAGGATATAAATCAAAATGCAAGCGGTTCCATAATTTTTGGAAGCATTGTGAATTAGTTACAAGTTTCTAAAGATGCAAGGTGTAGGAGGCTATAAGTGTCATTAGTAGGTAATGCCAAAATCCATTTGATGCACATTAAAAAAATGACACTAGCAATATTAAAACATGTCATAGAGAAGAAGTTAAAATAAAAGAAAGTATACCCAAAATCGACCACTTGTAAAGTTGCCACCTCCAATACTACAAATAAATCATTCACTACCCAAATTGACCTCCAACTCCACCTTATACTTGTCCTAATGCTCACCATTCTGGATATCTTCTCTATTAATCCCTAAATGCCCAAAGCATTTTGAACTTCTACAAATTTGCTCTAAATTGAACAAAAAACCAACTTTTTGATAATTGTATCAATTTAAAAAAAATTGTAACCGTACCGAGAGCCATACACATTCAAACTAGACATGTTAGAGATCACATAGGAAAAGAAAACACAAAATATCACTTATGGATTGAAAGATTATAACATTTGGTCACGAGGGTGTTAAAACTACGAAAGTGATTTGAAGCCTTTTAATCCTCTTTTCACATGTCAAATCTAAAATGTTGGTCACCAAAAAAATATGAAGATAAAGGACCTAACATGCATTATCCTAATCAATTTATCACTTCTCAAAATCTACTCTATGATTTTTTTGAATGAATTTCTAACCAAGATCTAGTGTGTTTGAGGTTCATTTCCAAGAGCCCTCAACACTATGAAAAGTCAAGATTGCAATGGACATCCTTGCACAACATTTCAAATAAAAAAATCGTAATCATTCATTTTGATAATCAGATTTTTGATGCCAAAACTAAACTTCAAAAAGAATCTTTCAAAAATATAAACTATTAAAAATAATAATTTGGAAAGGTTTTATTTAACTTCAAAATTTCTTCGACACCACATTCTGGTGCTTTGGGCATTTAGGGGGTAAGTTTTCCTTCTCAAAAGTAGAGGTTGACATTTATGAGGTTTTGGTTTTGGATGAAAAAATAATTAAAAAAAAACATATTCATTGTTAACCATAATATATGAAAGTACTAAAAGCATTGCTATACATAATACTATATGTTATACTTTTTTATGGTGACCTTCTTTTTGTAATGAGCCTATCTACTTATAACATCTAGTATTACCCCCACCCCACCTCACCCCCCTTACATGCTAATGTTGTTCAAGCACTAGTAGAAAATCATGTCGTGGAAAATAAATTCTTAGTGACATTTGTATTTTTTGTAATGTTAAAATGTTTGATTCAATGCAAATTCAAATTTGGTATTGAATTTGACATATTCACATTACCAAAAATACAAATGTCACCTAGAATTTATTTTCTTCAACATAGTTGTGCACTACTAAAGGTGCAAAGGAATACATCTTTAATTTACAATTTTTTCCATGTATTATATGGAGATTGATAAACATATTTGTCCATAAATGCAGAGAACTATTGCATGCAATTGTATTTTTCCAATGTGATTACTCCAATTTATTCTCCATCAAATGAATTAATAACCTCTATTTTGTAACTCACTCCCAATTCCTCTCACATTGTAAATTTTTTTTTTTCAGATTGCGGAAACTAGATTGTGGTTCCTTGGGACATAAATTAAAGGGTCTACGGTAAAAACTTGAATTTGCAGCCAATCGGGTCGCTCAAACCTCTCCAAAATCCGAAAATAAAGTACCCACCAATTGAGTCTCCTAAAAAATCCGACGTGGCAAAGCTCTCCTTCGTGTGGATGGCGGGATCATGAGAACGCCGGAAATCATTGGTAACTCCATTTGAGAACTCCGTTTGGGAACTTCCTCTCGCACCTGGTGCGCCTTGCTCTCGTATTAGGTCTCCGTTCTCCTTTACGGAGTTTCTCTGCGGGCCTAGCGACGGATCCTTGTAAGCGTCGAATTCCCTTACACCTTCATGCCTTTGTTTTCTTTCCTGTATTTTGTGACTTACTGTCCGTTTCATTATGGATGACTATGGCGGCTAAGGTGGAATGTGCGGTGAATTCTCGCTGGGTTGGACGTGTTGTATAAATTTGGAGTTTAGGTTATGCGTTGGACTTGTAGCACAATAGTTCCTGTAATTATTTTGCAAATGCGGTGATGAGATGATCACATCTATTTGCATTAGTCAAGTATTGCCACTGCTTCACGAACATTAGTCTGGTGTTCAAGAATGCTTTTAAAAATCTTCTCTTCCACTTCTCCGTTTCCTATCCTCTCTTGCCGGAATTTTCATTTCCGTCATTTCTCAATATCTATCGGCATTTCTTGATCTCAGGGTTTTCTGTTATGTTTATATTGTCTGACTGCTGTACAGACAGAAATATATAAATGCTTACATTGTTGAGTTTCAGAAGGAGTAGGGTTATGCAACTCAACTTTTTGTGTCCTTAGGAATTATAGTAGCAATTATAAGGCAAGTCAAGGGAATGAGAGCGAGGGGGAAGTTTTTGGATGAGGACATTGGAAATCAATAAACTATGGATTTATTGAATCTCTCTACTACAATTTTCTTGATTGTTACATATTAGAACGAAATTTGATGTGGCTGATTCAGCTATGCCACTCTGTCTTTTTTTTTTGCATCTTTAGTCAACCTGTTGTACCTGCTATTTAACGTTTTGGGATTTACTGCTGGATAGAGGTCTCCCTTGAGATGTCATTTCTTTGATAGTTTTGTAAGCACCGCTCTTCATTTGTACATGATACTCTCCCTGTATGCAGCGTTTTGGTTTTGCTTCTTGATAGCGTTGTGGAAGTGAAATCGTTTATTTAATTCTGGTTCCTTCTGCTGTAAAGTGACTTTTAATTTGTCCTTCTTGCTTTTAAGTAGGTCAGAGTTTCTTGCTGTCCTTTTCTTCCTTTCAAGCTGTGGTATAAACATTTTTTCGTTGCACCCTTACTTTGATATCTTAGTTTTCGTCGTCGCTGCAAGGTTCCTCTCTATAATAATGAGAAATGAATGCTGTTGGTGACAGACTCTTTTTTTCGGCAAGTCTATTAAAATTTCATCTCATTGCCGTCACGATTGTTGTCCAGTTCCTCATTTATGCTATGAAATCATTCCTCTGTGACCATCCAAATGATGTATTGCTGGTCTCAAATCCACTGCAGATACGACACTACCTTGTGAAGGAGACACGAACAGCAGAAGTCACTTACAATGGTGAGGACATACACTTTTGCCGCGATGGTGGCAGTGACGTATGGCTTGATCACGAGTGGCGATCACGTCTTTCGTTGGATGGCAGAACGTCAAGAGAGCAAGATTGAGCAGATCAAACTAGACAGGCAAGCAACGAAGATGAGACGAGATCTGCTACAAGAACTGGATGAAAAGAATGCTGCTGCATCATAGTACAGTATCCAATTCGTTTCAACAGGATCTTCTTAGGGACATATGAGTTGACGAGCAGCCCACGGGATGCAGTCAGCTTCTGACCTTCACAAATAATGTGCAGCATCTGATGTGTGGAGCAAAGATGTGGTTGACCTACAGACGGAAGAAAATTATTTCTGCACTTCTTATATAATCCAGGCATGTTGAACTAATTTGAAGAACGACCACACAACTCTATTAGCTTCAGGTGCAGACCGTGTCTTGTGTTGTTCTTATATATATATAATGTAATGGTACCCACATGGTATGGTTGAAAATTGTGTTGTTCTGTGTCTGCTTTGAATGCCTTAGTGCTCGATTTTGAATAGTATCAGGCCACTGTTGCGTGTGGGATTCTTCCAAAACATTAGTTACATTCTTGTTGCCAGTAAGCGGAAGCACGGAGCTACTGAAGTCCTATTTTCTACTTTGCAATCTACACGGCTTGCGTCACAGATCGTGAGGTGCCTATCTGTGGGTACATCACCAAAATCGTCAACTTCTTATTGTTTATATTTGACATAAAATTAAAATTCTGGGTTTGTTGTACGCAGTGTACTCTCTGTGTTTCTGTATAATGCCAGTGTTTCCTTTGTAAAACATAAAGGAAACACTGGTATTATTCAGAAACAGAGGGAGTATTTCTGGAAACTGTTTTGCATGCCTGCTGTACTGTCATCTTGTAGTGTAGGTAAAATGGATCATCCAAACGAGACTTGTTGGTTCATTGCTGTGTTACCGATAATTTCTAAAGGATTATCGGTTGCAGAATATCATTTATTAATTCATTAGTCATGCACTTGTATCAATACCGTATCGACTTCTTGCGGTGATTCCGTTAGACCACCACACTGCAAGGCGCCTTTCTAACGGAATTGTATTAACGGATTCCAAATCTGGTGCATTTTGATTGACAGTTAAAATTGAACTTGGCATTTCCTTTGAGCATCTCTCCGTGGTATTTACTAGGTATAACGAATGACACCGCGCCAGTTGGATACTCTGGCTGGGGACGTCCGGCCCATTCTGTCGGACTATGATCCGGCACCGCCGGGGTCCACCAGCTCCTGGTGGTGACAGGTTGAATGAGGGGTCACAACGTCATCACTTTGGAGCATCCAGGCAAATACTGCTTCATCTGTGGATTCGCTGGCCACTGCGAAGGAGGAGGAATGCTAATCAAGCTGATGGTGACGGGGTCCACAACAACGCTAAGTCCACCTCCAAATCCTCCTCCTCCAGCTCCAGCTCCTGCTCCGTCGAATTTCGCACCAGCTCCATCGCCTTCGGATGATTTTGATACTGGAAAGATGGGTCGCCAGTTCAGCCTGGAGGTGTTTTTTCACTTGCTTGGTCGTTGCAGGTAGGTTGCGTGGATGAATTGTTTCGGACGTGAAAAGGAAGGCGGCAACGACAACTTCGTTAAATTAATTGGCATACGTAATTGCATTAAAACGGCGTAAGGAAGGAAATAAATTGATTTAGGGAGCAGGGACAGGAGTTAGAAAGTTCAGCTTAGAGGTGTACAATGTTGAGGAGGAAATGCAATTTGCAAATTGATTCACATATCTATCGCCGGATTTGTCGGCCCAGCAAGCCAATATGAATGTCAAAATGGCGCATGGACTACCGCCAATTTAAAGGAAATGACAGTAAGATGTGGTTCAGTCAGTATGTGAAATTGCATTGTTGAATGATGCAACAATAGTCAAGAGTTTGGCATATTTTTTCTGCTGAGCTTGCTTGACGTTTATTGTAACAAGGTTAATTCATGCTTTGGATTTGGCGGAGGTTTAGGGAATTTTGTTGTGATGATTAAGTTAGGTTGTGTTTTGTTCTCAGATTACACGATTGCTTTTGTTATGCTTGCTTTAGGATGATAATTGTTATAAGAGCAAGGCATGCAAAAGGTAACCCTACTCATGGGCAATAAAACTGGTTCTTCAATTTTGCTAACAATCATCATTAAAGCAATTGAAATCTCTCTTCTCAAAAAGCAAATCCCTTGGATACATTTACGAACAGAGTTTTCTCATTGATTGTTTCCAAAACTTTTGAACAACATTCCCAATGACCAGTGATCTTATGGAAGTCTCTCCATGATACATGGGAAGACCTCCACATGAACACTGATCATAGGAAAACTTCCCCAGGAATCATGAGGATGTGCTTCGACATGATGATGTCTAAAAGTTTTCTAATAGACTAATTTGACTATAAGCCCTAAATTTGCAATTCTAACGTCACAAATGCAACGTTAGCACAGTTACAAAAAGCATGTGCAAAAAGCATCAGATCAAGTTTCAACGCAAGGCAAGTGTTGCAAGAACTACGCTTCCATCACAAAGCATAAATGAGCCTGCACTCAATTCTTGAAAAAAAATCATCGTGCGTGCGGACTAGTGTAAACAACTCCTCAGCTCGAATCACAGCTGGAAAACTGAGTGTAACTACTTTAACATACACACAGACTGCAACTTCGCTTGCAAGTTCCAACAGTCACACAGTGGCAGCACCACCACCACCACCCTAATTCTAATGGAAACAATTGACAAAATTTGCAATTTCAGGGTGGCCTTGGAAGTAGGTTTTCTTCTCCTCTTTGCCCG
Organism: Antitrichia curtipendula; assembly: GCA_951230915.1. Classification (NCBI taxonomy): domain Eukaryota; kingdom Viridiplantae; phylum Streptophyta; class Bryopsida; order Hypnales; family Leucodontaceae; genus Antitrichia; species Antitrichia curtipendula. Next base: position 11,109,328 of record OX579640.1, read on the forward strand.
CGGGAGCCCCGTGCGCCTCCGTCTGACGAACTTGTGCCGCCGCCGATGGATACACTACCGGGGGGTAAAATGCCTGCGGCGGAGCAGACGGTGCAGATGGTTCATACGGCCCCGGTGCCGCCGCCCGAGGTATGTGTCCCGGTTGCACCAGATGTGCTTGCTCGGGGGGGTAAAGTCGGTGTGGAGACTGTGGAACGAACGATGACGGCGAGCCCACAACTGGGTATCCTTGAAAATAGATGTTAGGCATGGGCTGTGAATGGTGATGGACGTGATGCGGTGCAATGGGCAGATGGGGTTCTTGCCAAGGCGGATACATAGCTGGCGTGGGAGCGTGATCCTGAGGATAAGAATTTCTTCGAACAATCTGGAGAAGAATGGCAATAAGAAGGTTAGCCTCCGTTCAAACGGCAATTTCGCAGTATTCCACTGCTTTGGCGCTTCTGGACAGAACTCGAGCCCTGAAACGGAGATCACGTCTATTCCTATCCTAGTTTTTAGAGCTCTGTTTAGATGTTTGTCACAATTTTAGGCATCCGTGTTGCGCCTATTTAACAAATTGTATAACAAATTGCATAACAAATTGCATAACAAATTTAACAAATCTCATATTCAGTAGAATGGGAAGGAGTAAACTGTGCTGTAACTGAACTGTGAAATCCGAATTGTAAGCATTTGGAGGGTGGGAAGGACCCTCGATCTTAACCCTCTCTATCTTGATTGCTTCTGTATTCTAAATACTGAATTCTAGATAATGAACCTAGTGTTTCAGGGTGATGCTTCTGATTCATGCAAGGTACTGTTTGAATCTTAAAAAAACAATCGTCTACAAAAATACCAATTTCATTTCTGAAATTGAGAGAACTGATTTATTTTAAAACAAAGATGAAAGTTTTTTAAAAAATGCCAAAATTCAAATGAGGATTTGGGTATTAAAGGGTTACATTCTCCAGGATGGAGAGGCTTGACTAGTAAGCACCTAAAGATTACAAACAGATCAGTTATAGTTACTACATTGTAAGTCTGTGTTGCAGTGGACTTACATGAGTTTTGGTGAAAGTGGCAGACACTTCGATGGATCCCACATTTTTATTTTTCACGAGCAAATCTGCTGTTCGAGTAACCCCCTCCCTCGGATCGGGTCGGAGACCCTCCTCTCCTGTTATGAGCAATTGCATCTGAATCCTGCAAACACGAGCCAGGGTGACCGCCACCATTTTTGTTAAAATGGCATGATTCCGTGTTTTGAAAATTGTGACATTCAAGGGTTCCACAATGAAGGGCATCTAGAAATTTCTTGAAATGTTGCCATCTAATAAATACGACAATGTAGATCATCAATCAGGAGATGCAGTCTACCTTATTCAGTTCTAATGAAGCAGCTTCAAATACAATGCCATATACGGACCTCGGAAGACACGACAGACAGAAGTCGGAAGGTAAAAACTCAAGGATGTGATTTTACAGCATGTTTGCACTTACTTGCATTGCCCGACCTTGTTTAATCCATTATAGACCTCGAATTCAAGTACATCGTCTGGGTCGGAAGAGTTGATTAAGAACGTGAACGTGTTGTCCGCGTGCCACATAAATTTGTTTCCCATCCCTGACACACCTCACGAACGCAATGTGCATGACATCAGGAAAAAAGGCCGGAGGGTTTAGCAGACACAAGGAGGGTTTAGCCCAGTCATAATCTCACCCTTTTTCAGAGAGCCATAGATCTTCAAGACTTAACAAACTTCATCGAGTTTAGAGGAGAGAGACGACACGACTGACGAATGTGGTATTCAGTTGCAAGTGCAAGTGTGACTCTAGGTGAGGAGGAGCAGAGTTGCCACCATCTTTCACTATAAGAAACTTGTGTTTTAAGTGACGGACTTTAGGTGTAACAACCTATGTTTTTATGTCAACAATGACTATCCGATGTTACATTGGACGTTATTGTTGATGTAAAAACATAGGTTGTTACATTTAATGTCACCTAAAATCCATCAACTTAAACATTAAAAAATTCTAGTTTCTCATAGTGTTTTATGGTGTCATGTGGAGTTCACTCACTTTCAAGGATTCCACTTGCTAATGTAGTGTGCTTGTAGGTGAGCTTTGCATTCATTTTAGTTGTCCTTGCTGCAGAAAACATAAAAGAGTGGTTCAGTACCTTCACCAATATCATTGCGTAGACTGAATGTAGGAGGAGTTAATATATGGGTTCTATGGTACAAATCGAAAGCATCAAAAATAGCATTTGAGGTAGATACTCAACTCGATCTCTCATGTAATGACCCTAAACCCTAAATCACATAAAATCTTTAAAAAGGAAAAAAACTTTCATGTATGTAGAAATGCTTTAATTTCAAAATGACACAAATAGCATCCTCCACCGAACTGATTACGAAAGAAGTGGAGCTCAAAGGCAAACAGAATTACATCCCCAAATGGAGGTGAGCCCCTTGATGTTTCCTTGCTTAAGCACAACATTTAGGTTTCCCTCCTTCCCCTCAGCCTGTCCACAACAAGGCAACGATTCATGTTCCCCGATTTGTGAGGAGTAAATTCTCTAGACTGAAACATCAGAATGCATTCCGTAGCTAGAAACTCACAAAATTGCAGGAAATCAAATCACCGTGTTTGTTAAATTGGCAAAGTTCTACGAAATTGGCTCTTTCCATGACGCCTGGAACCTCAGATCTATTCGAATCCTCATTCATATCATTCCCAGTTTTTTTGGAGATTTGTGCAATTGAATGCCCACAGTATTGGCACTTCGAAACAATCCAATTTAACAGATTTACTATAACCATTCTGAAACCTGAAATCTCCTCACCTTCTGCAGTTTAATTTGAGCAGTCAAGATTAATTCTCCGAACGGCTTCCAGTAGCCACCAGAAGCGACCAGTACTGGCAAGGTCTTCTCTTCTGGGTCTTGCTCCGGCTTTAACTTCGCAAGCTCCGTGAAGCAAAATCTGCCACATCGTCTCCACAAAGATTAGGCCCTAGAGTTTTGTCAACCAGAAGTGAAACTGAAATAAATTCTGATCGTTTTTCTCCTCTGAGAAGTTGAAGGCATGCCGTCATTAGAAGAAACTTTGTAGACTGGGTGCGCAAGTGTCGTTCAGTTCCCAATTAGGTGATCATCCATGTATCAAAAATTCATAAAACTTATTAAGATTCAAATTCTGTGTCCTCAAAGTTTTCTTGTTTCATACAGTAAATTTGTCATCACGCAAAACCGAAGTTCTCCCCGGGACACCAACACAAACCGCTGTTGAACAACATTTTAAAAACTACAAAGGGATAATTCAACCAAGCGCAAGGTTGGAATAACATCTCAAGGTTGGTTTTAACGTCAATTTAGTTAAATTGGCGGAATGCCTCGACTTAGGGTGCTGCCTGAAACGTAAACATATACCAATCCTACCTAGTTTTCAGAGCTTTGTGCAGATGAATGTCAAGTGTTATAAAAAGCATGTCAATTTCTATGAAATTGGCGAATGATTTGTCTATGTTGAATCTTTCTACATAATGGGGTTGCGCCAGTGAGGGGTAATGCAGTAGTGAATACAGGGACCTAAGAGACTTGGGAGTCAAATGAAAACCTGTGGAATTTCTTCTAACGAAACTTACTTCGAATTTCCAATACAGGTGTGATTCCTGTTGAACAATTCAAGGGTGATGCACTCCGCCTCGTTCTCGTAGACGAAATGACACACATTGGTTCCGTCCCCCGCAAACACAGGATTCTGTCCCATATCTGCAACCATCCCAATCCAAGCAATCCATACATCAAACCCTAAACCTAAACGTCGGCACTAAGCTCACTGAGAAAGCCTCCTCTACGGGACGTACACACCAGAATTCAAGCATCAAACACAAGTAGAATCTTCAGAATTTGGGCAAAAGGAAGACTGGATTGTACCTTCTACTGTACTGGTTGTGTAGACGATATTTTTGTAAGAAGCTGTTGCGTATACCCTCGTTCGAGCTTCTGCATTCATATGGAAACACCACCTCAGTCGCTAATACAGATGACTGTGGAATTTCGGAAAGAATCGGTACGTTCTACAAAATGGCAAAAGTCCAAGAAATTGGAAATTTTCCAGGTCTATGCTAAATAATCTGGAAGCTCAGATCTATATCAAATGTTACTTGTTTTTAAAGCTTTTGTGCACTTGACTGCCACAATTTTGGCACTTTCCGAAACAACGGAAGTCGATTTCACGAATAATTATAAGAGAAGTCGACGAAAATAACACATTTCTATTCCCAACCAAAGTAACTTCAAAGTTCAAACTCGTTAAAATGACGGATTTCAATATCATTGGGTCACCCCAGTGAGCCCTCAGAGCTATACCAATCCTAGTTCTAAAAGATTTGAGCACACGAAAGTCTCGATTCTAGCGCTGTCAGTGAAACTGAGGTCATTTCAACAAACACGACCACGTCATACTCGTAAGAGGGTGAAATTCAGTGAAATTGGAGCAGTTTCAGTCGGGCGACGGAAACCTCGCATCTTGCCTTGTCCTAGATTTCAAAGCACTGAACACTTGAACGTCATAACTTCAGTGCTCTGAAGCACGCCATTTTTGCAAATAAAACCAAAGAAACTTCATATCAATGCGTTAGGGGGTGGATTTCAGTGAAAATTGGAGCACTAAGTCTTTCAGTCGGCCGACTAAAACCTCAGATCTATACCAGTCGTAATTTTCAAAGCTCTGAGAGCTTGACCATCCCATATCCAGCGCTTTGAAACACGCCATATCAACAAATATGATCATTGAACCTCACAATCGTCGAACTGGAGAATTTCAGTGCGATTGGAGCAGTTTCAGTTGGCCGACTAGACTGAACCCGATAACTTGCCCAGTCTATGTTCTCAAAGCGACAAAGCTCTGGCACGGGTACTTGAAGCCGCAACTCACTATTTCAACGATTACGACTGGCAAACAAGCGAAGAATGTAAACAAACTGACTTACTCATACTGGTGCAGGCATTGATTGTGACGGCTCTATTGAGCGTCAATTGGAGATACTTCACCATAGCTCCTCCTCCTAGCTTCAACCTGTAAGTTTGAAAACCAGGCAAACCCAGATCCATCGATCAGATTCCGAAACCGAAATTGGAATCCCATGCGCTCACAACCCTAATAACCTGCTCAACAACCAACCGTTTCACCGACCTGAAACTGAAATCTGTCGGTAGCTAGCAAGCTAGAACTAGATCGAACTCCACCGTACCAGTCGAGATAGATTCCGCCAACTCAAGCTAGGGCCGTGCAAGCTAGCGTCGTTAGAACCTAGAATCGATCTCCTTCACTCAGACTTGATATGGGATCGATCGAGGTGAAGTTCCAAAGCAAACCTGAAGCAAAACCTGAAGCAAAGTGAACTGTCTTGAATTTCTATTCAATTCCTGATTGCTCCTAGCTAAGTAACGAAGGCTCTAGAGAACGTACTGTAGAGAGTTCTCACGCGTTATGAAAGAAGAAGTTCGAAGCTAACGAAGGTTTATCGTCGGCTGCAAGATGAGATCCTGGAAGGTGCAGACAATAGGATCGATTCCGAAACTAGCTAGTGACTGGCTGCCTTGCCTGCCGAAAACAAACCTAGTCAGCGCCCCAGGAAGAGTGATGATACTCGGCGTCGGGGTATTGCCTGGAAGAAAGCCCAGTCGGGAACCTCATTGACCTTTGAAGGACCACAGTCATCTCGAAATGCCAGAAACACCATGGTAGAGCTAAATCTAGCCTTTTACTGTACATTGTGCTCAAATATCAATCTTACTAGGGTGCCCTGTGCCGTTGCCACAGTATCATAAAGTAAAAGTAAAAGTGATTTTCTAGTTTTTAAATTCATAAGAACTTCAAAATTCAATAACATTCACATAGTACCTAGGTCCAAAGACCTCAAATCAAAGCCTGTGCACCCTCCTACTCAAAGATCTTCCCAACATTACTAAGCATACGATTGGGAGATGCACAATTCTGTAGATTTCAATGTAACAAACAAAACAAACAAACAAACAACATGTCTTAACCCCTAAAGGTCCAAGGCCTTTTTCTGCCAAAAAACACTCCAAACTGCCATTTCTATAGCAAAGAGTAAAAAAATTTGAAAATGTTTTTTTCCCCACATCTAACCATAGGATCTTACACCTAACTAGTATAAGAATGTGTGGAATTTTTTTTAGAATTTTTGACCGCACACATTGCAAGATATCTGCATTTAAAGTGAAAAAAACAAGTTTTTCAGCACATTGCGGGACTAGATTTTTTGACTTCGAACATTTTTAACTTAAAATTTTTGCACTACAGCATTTTGAGCTTTAAATCTTTATAGTAGAGAATTGAGTTGAGAGGCTAGGAAAAAAAAGAAAGTTAAAAAAAACTTAATTATCATTCTTAAAAAAATTGTTAAGTAGAAGTAGGTACAAGATAGAAGGAATATCTAAAATATTCATATATTTTAGATGGAATTAAAATGCACTAATCCCAATGGTGAGATTGTTCTAGCAAGTAAACTAAACCATGAAAAAAAGAAAAAATTGAGAAAATTGGAAAATTGCATTCAGAAATGAATCCTAGAAAAAAAAAATTCAAGAAGATGCTCTAACTGCCCGAAAAACAAGAATGTCCATAACTTTCTCATAACACATTCAAATGAAATGAATCAAAGCTTTCCAGATAGACAAAAATATATTCTATGAGGAAAAAAATATTAAAATAAAAAATTCAAATTTTTGCAAATTTATTTTTTGCTGCCCAGGCTGCCTCCCATCCCCTGTTTTGAGCTTATTTGGTCATAACTTTTGTTCCTGGGCACCAATTGTGAAAAAAATTATATTCCCACAAAGCTCATCAGTTTTTCTATCTTCAAAACAAGTTTCGAAAAATCACAACAAAAATTCAGCCCATAGGTACCTGCCCAAAATCCCATTTGTCCCCCGAAGAGACAATGATCTTTTAGGGGTTAATGGATGAATATTTTTCTAGTACGTGATATTATGAATTTTCCATGACTATATAAAACAAATGAATTTGCATCTTGAGAAATTGTCATTGATATCATTTTTTTAGCAAAAAGTGAAAATAATTAGTATATATAAAAAGACAATTCAATTTAATTCTTTTGAAGAAGTACAAATAGAAATGGAGATTGGTGTGATAGAAGATTTATTAATTCATTATTTTATATTCTACACCCCAAAAAAACTTATTAATGACCTTCAAGTCAAATGCCACTATCAAGTTAAATTTATCCCTTTTTTTATAGAGCTATAAATTTTTTTGATATTTTTCACTTGTAAAAAAATATATTTTCTATT